>PVJX010002869.1:0-119329 GCA_004027295.1 Dolichotis patagonum | reverse complement strand
TTTCTTTGTTTATTTTATTGGGCATTTGTTTTCTGCTTGTTTGGTTTTCTGGCTTAGATTTCTCAGATATTAGAGAAAGTGTAGGAGTTGTCTTTCAAAGCTTGACCATTTAATGCCACGTGATCATCTCCAGCTCTGCCCACTTTTCTGCAAATGCAACAGCTTCATTCTTCCTTGTGGGTGAGCAACACACACACACGCACACGCACACACACATGCACACACGCACACACACACACTGTGATTTCTAATATAGCGCCACAGTCTATGGTTGTGCTTCAATTACTTTAGTTGTTTCCGTGTATTGGATCAGTCCTTTCAATCACTTTTTATCTTGTCTTCTTTCACATTAAATTTGTGTTTTTAAAATAACCCTACCATGAACCTTAATGTATGACCATTTATAGATATTTTAGGAGAATGTTTGGGGGTATATATATATATATATATACCTTATCTGATGAGGTCATAGCTGTAAAAAGCACCATCCCGCCAGCTCTAGGGTGAGAATCGAGCAGCATAGACTTTTGTTTTCTCCATTTCATCCTTTGTTCTATTTTATTCCTGTACATTTTGCACAGCCCATATGTTCGTGCCTCACACACACACATGAAATTTCCCTTTGGAAAGTCAGTTATCTTTCCAGTGATTAAGGATAACTTAAGAATGCCCCTTTCTCAGCAAGGCATGGTGCAGTCCCATAAACCCAGCAACCTGTGACCAGGAGGGTCACAAATTCCAGCCCAGCCTGGCCAACTTAGTGACTTAGCAAAACCCTGTCTCAAACTAAAAATTAAAAGGTCTGTTGATGTAGCTGGGCATGAAGGCCCTGGGTTCCACCCCCGGGACCCCCCAAACAGAAGGCCTCTTGTACGTATCCTCACGTTTGCAAATCGAATCCCCAAGATGAGGAGCTTGCATCTGAACACTCACGCAGCTCTTAGGAGCAGCCAGTTACAAGATGAAGGCATTAAAATCTGAGCAGAAGATCTGAGTGCAGATTTCTCCAGGGAAGACTGACAGTGTCCAACAAGCACATGAATAAGATGCTCACTGTTAGCTGCGAGGGACCACAGATCAGAAACCTGAAGTATGTGTCACCCACAGCAGCAGCTCCATAAAGAACTCAGGTAGCATCAAACGTTGGGAGAAAGAAAGGGAAACCCATTTATGTTGTGAATGAGGAAGTAACATCACAGCCTCTTCTGAAAGGCTGCTTCTCAGAGGGTGATGCAAAAGTTACACTGTGACAAAGCCCCTCTACCCTGTTTACACTCAAGAAAAGTGGTGTCCTTTCAATCTCTCCCTCCGTCTCTCTCTCTCTCTCTCTCTGCTTCTGTCACTCTCTCTCTGTCACTCTCTCTGTCTCTGTCACTCTCTCTCCCTCCCTCTCCCCTTTTTCCTCTCCCTCCCTCCCTCTCTCTCTCTGTTACTGTCTCTCTCCCTCTCTCCCTCTCTCTCTTTCTCTCACTGTCTCTCTCTCTCTACCTTCCTTTCTCTCTCCTACCCCATCTCTTTCCCTTCTTTTCTTTCTACTGCTAGAGATACAATCTGCATGCATCAAGGCAAGTGTCTGCCCCTGAGCTACAGCCTTGGTACTTTTAAATTTGATTTTTATTTTGAGCCTCTTTAAATCAGCTGGGCTGTCCTTGAACTCATAATCCTCCTGCCTCAGCCTCCTGAATAACCAGAATTATAGATATGGCTCACTGTGGCTAATCAAGAGAACTAAAAGCCATGTCCACATCCCTTATACATTGCTCTTTATAGCAGCATTATTTACCGTAGACAAACAGTGAAACAACACGGACAGGAGAGTGGATAGGTCTAGTGTACGCAGTCCCTTCCATATCAGGCACCCTAAAGAATACAGACCTGAGGGTCCCCTGCTCCTGCTTACTGGGATGTCTGGGCTGGGCAGGCTGGCATGAGAGGTAAAGTTCTGGCTGTCCAGGGGGCTGGGGGTGGCAGAGGGGACACGGCATGTGACTGCATAAAGATGTGAGTATCTGAGCAGTGATGGAAAGTTCCTAGAGTAGGTTAGGCCGTGTTCGGGCAGCTGTGAAAATGCTCCTTGGACTGTGTTTTATGCATGAAGCGGCTGGACTGTGCCTTCTCTGAGCCATTCCTCAGTGACGCTGCTGCAGGAAAAGTGGCTCCACACGTCCCACCCTGTGCTCCCCCGGCCCTGGTCCCAGCAAGCGGGCAACAGTTCGTGTGGCTGCTTTGCTGCCCACGGCACCCATTTGCGCTGCCTTGGCTGGAAATCAAATGCTGCCCCGTGAGGGATTCCTCTCCACACGGCCAACGTCAGGTTCCGCTGCCTGCATTTTTTTTTTTCTTGTGAAATTCTGTTTAGACAGAACTCTTTGCTGCAGAGAATTTGACCCAGCTAAAGTCACTTTCATCTGCTCGTGGAAGGAAATGAGCCAGTGGTCGGGCTCCAGGCCACGGCAGCAGGGTCCCCGGCCAGCTCCGCACTGCTGGACAGCGCTGCTCCTCACCCTGGTTTCTGCCCAATCACCCGGCCAGACACTCCTGGGCGGCACCCTACTGGTTACTACCCGGCTCTCAGTCAGCGTCTTTAGAAAGGACGGCTGCCGGGAAGGCAGAGCCCATCTTCGCTGGCTAGAGACTGCGATTTCTTACACCCTTATCCACACGCCGCTTGGAACTGAGTAAGGAGACAGGAAGGTGGAAGAGTTTTAAGACTCTGGGTCTGGGTACAGGCCTGAAGTCCCAGCACTCCGAGAGCCTTGGACAGGAGGGTAGCAGTTTCCAGGCCATCCTGGGCCACTAAGACTTCAGTGTGAGCCTGTCTCAAAACTAAGAGAAAACAGAAATCCGAAGGCCTTGGGACATGAAGACCCTGGGCTCAGCTCCCAGTGCCACATGTGCACACGCTACAGGCTCGGGCCAAGCGTAAGCCTCGGGTTAAGTCTCCAGATTAGTAACAATCATAAACAGAGGAAACAATTGCCAGCCTCACTGAAACTGGAGCTGATGGAGGAGAGAGCGCGGGTCTGTGGTGGAACGGCCTCCGTGGCCCTCATGTCCCCGCAACAAGGAGCTGGAAGTCCCGTCCACTGCTTGGGGACAGAACGCAGCATGTCGTCCTCCGTCTCCACGAAGCCTGGTCCTTCCCTGAAGAGGGATGAGCGAGGAACAAAGAAAAATCCAAGCAGCTGCCAGGGCACAGGTGCCCTTCACCCCTGTTGGATTCCACTGCAAACCCTTCCCGCCTGGAAGATTGCCTGCCAAGCACTGCCCCAGGCCCCGGATCCAGGACTGGCCATCACTGCCACATGGCACGCCGACCAGGAGCCCTGCTGGAATCCCTGCACCCGGAGATGGGCCAGTGCAGTGCCAGGCAGTTCACAGCGGGAGGTGGGATTGACTTCTACTGCAAGCACAGCCCCGACCTGCAAGCCAGGATTCTCTTCCTTCACCTTCTGAAGAGGGCAGGCTCCTCCCCACCAGGAGACCTGGCAGCCTCTCCTCACAGCACCAGGAGCAGAAAGACACACACTCACAGTTTTCCACAGTGCGAGGACACACCCCGCACGTGTGCACAAACACAGATGAACACACACTGTACCCTGAGATTCTTTCACTCTTCCTTTCCTCCCTCACCTGGAAAGTTGAAGGGTGCCCCCTGCTCACAGCAGGAGCCCGACCGACTGGTTGGCGCTGAGGAGAGGATCACATAGCTGCACCCTGGTCCCTGGACGCACTTTGCTGTTCCCCAGCCATCAGGAGAAGAGGCCGAGTACCACCACAGCCCAGGATAGCAGTCCCGGGCTGCTAACAGATTAAACAGGTTTACAGAGGCCTCAGAATTAAAAATCAACAATGCTGCAATATTTTAGAAAAGTGATTATCTTGTAAGGAACATACAATTAAAAAGCTCTTCTCTTTAAACAGTTTAAATGTCTTTGAAATTAAAATACATTTCCACTAATGAGATAACTAGTTTTTAAAATATTATTAATTATAAACTAGCCATTAATTTAAAGTGAACAGTCATAGATACTGTCGTGAACACTACTTTTATTATGTTATCTTGTGATGTCTCAGAATGTGCTGAAATACTGTTAACAGTGATTTTCCTCATTCTTCAAAGACAGGAACTGCAAAAGAACTCTAAAAAATACACAAAAATGACCCCCTTTTGGGTTTTTAGTTATTAACCTCCCTTGATTGCTAGCTAAGAGCTACTTCCTGGCCACTGGCGAGGGGCACAGGCTGGGGGACTGCTTCCATGGTGACCTGGCTCCCCTGCAGCTCCCAGCCGTCCACTTCCCCTCCTCATCCCTATCCTCACACCTCATATGTTAACAGACAATAGCAGTAACAACAAGGGGTTTCCTTTCCTCCACTGACATATTTTAAGCAAACGTGAGTCTGTGTGGTTTTCTTACTGTTATGCAGCTCTGTGAGAGAGACTATTTTGTGACCGTAAAGAACACACTTAGGCTCCCAGGGCGCAAGGCCAGGATGCCTGGGGTGGGTCTCTAAGGCGAGCTGCCCGGGCTCACACTTAGTCTCCCTCTCAGTGAATCCCGTGATCTCCCTCAGTGTAACGGAAGCAGTGTCACTTCTAAACCTAAGGCAGTGCTTTTCCAGTCTAACTTGCATTTAACCAATCAGCGGACCCTAGGATGGGCCAGGTGGAATCGGGGCTGTTTCCAGATGGTCTTGGCAAAGCCTGGGTTTGATGCTTGGTGACAGTGAGGGAAAGTGAGAATGAGTTTCCTGAAATCATCCTCAGTGGAGAGAAATACTAGGGACATCAACAGGAATGATTCTGCAGCCTGGGCTAGTTAAGGAAATTCTAGGAACACACATAGCTAATTTGAATGTCTGCTAAAGCAAACATTGTCATCCAAGTTACTCAGAAAATGTGCAAGTGAGTTTGGGAACATGTTCTTGAATATACTTGAGGAAACTTGGAAACTAGTGGCTTCCTAAGCTTGTGGAAGTTTGACAAATGATGATTGCACTTTGAAAAGTCAGATGAAGATTCTGTTCACCAAGGATGTGGGACACATCACTGAAGGAGAGAGACGGTGCCTGGAGAAGGACTAGAGACCAGTGAAGAACAGCACGTCTGTGTGGCCTTTGCAGATAAGACTGAGAAACACACAATCCTGGGGTGAGGAACCAGCAGCTGATTGCATAACTCAGCCCAAAGTGGGGGCTGATGGATGCATGTGCTGTGCAAAGGCAGCTTCTGGAAAGGAGAAACAGCTTTGTCCTTCGCTTATTCTTTTCTGAATTTTGTCAATCATTTGGGTAAATACAGAAGTCATGCTTCTCTAGTCTGCCTAGCTGATAGAAAGGTGAATAGCAATTATGTCACAAAGCCAATTCCATAGTGTGGCATTAAGATAAAACCTTCATAAAGAATCACTTCGAGAATGCAACTGGCGAAATGAAACGGCAACAGCGAACCTCAGCAGAAGCGAAGGCATGGATTGCTATTTATTTATTTTGGTACCAGGAATCGAACTCAGGACTTTGCTTGCTCTTGCCAGGCAGGTGCTGTGCTGCTGAGCTAAGTCACCAGCCCCGTGGGACAGTTATTTAAAGTCCCAGAATAGTAACTCAGCTCGACTTCATAGTGGCCCCAGGACACCTAGAAATCTGCATTTCTGACTTTTGCTTGAAAAGAAAAGTTCAAATTAAAACACACTGAAAGAAGAGCTAAGTAAGAAAACACGTTTTATGAAAGCACAGAGAGTAACTATTCCTTTTGTCTGGGTGCTGTGTAATTGTCTCTCAGCAAACCCAGCTCTGGGCGGTCAGGAGCAGTTTGCACCTACTGTGAGCTGTCAGAGGCACAGAAGGAAAGAGGGCCTCTGGGTGCCCGGAGGCAGATTTATACCAGCAGCCGGTGGTGTGAGTGAGGGAGAAGGTCCAGCTGTGGGGTGATCTGTGTTTGTGTTCACACAGCTGCCAGCCACTGGGTCAAGGGTGATGTCCACAGGAAATGTTAGACATAGGGGACCCCATGTGTGATTTCTAGCAGCAAAACCAACCACATACAAAAATGAAGTAACAGAAGCAGGGAATACAGCTGCTCTGCACAGCCAAGGGGAAATATCGCTATTTAAACGTCTCCGCCGCTTCTTGGAGGGAAGAGTGAGAACGCAGGGATGCTCTGGATGGGGCTGTTTTTCTAGCAGTCATCCCTTTGGGCTGAGAGTCAAACTCTTCAGAATGCAGAGTGGTGCGGTCCACCCCAGAAGGCAGAAGAGAGGCAGAGGAGTCCCGAGCAGCTGTCAGGAGCACACAAGTCCCTCAGGTGTGACAGAGTGAGAGAGGGAGGTGGACATCAGGAAGTGTGTGGACAGGGTTATGGGAGAGGAACAGCTGGCCAGAAGTGCCCACTCCTGGGAGCATCACAGTGCCCCAGAGCTGGAAGGTGGAGCTGTCCACCCAACAGGGGTAGGACGGCTGCACACCACTCCTGGTGGCTCCTTGCGGGTCCCGCCTTCTCCAGGCTGTGGTCCGGGTGTGCAGAGCAGCCCCAGACCCACGTAGACAGCAGGAGAGGAGGGACAGGGTTGGGTGCCTGAGCCTGATGGGGGATATGTCCCCTGCCTGGGGTCGGGAGAGGGGACACACACTGTGTCCAGGAATATGGCTCGGTGCACCCCAACACCAAGCACATGCCCCCCAGGGATGAGAGATTCCCCCCTTGATGGCAGCTCTGCCCAGTGAAAGCACCACGTTCTCGTCCTGAGGGAACTTCACAAGCTCTGCTCTCCCTCTGCTATGCATCAAGGCTGCTTCGTCACCTGCACTGTGTCAGAGCACGTGGGGAGAACCATGGCAGATTTGTCGTAGACTGGGAGCGTGAAGGAACGGAGTCTGTCTGGAATTTCCAGCAGGCTGAGTGTCACTGCGTGTGGCACAGGTGAGCATCACCAGGACAGTCCAGGGGATGGGACAAGCTGACTGACAGCACAGCTTGCTTCAGCTCACAAAACCTCCAAAGCAGATCTTTCAGCTGTAAGTGTGAACACACACACGAGTGTCAGAGTGTCACACGGGGCTTTGAAATGCCTGACTCCAAGCACACAGCAGCTGGAAAATCCGGGAAGGTTAAGATACAGTGAAATTGCTCAGTTGCTGATTGACACCAGGTTGGAGCAGTGTTCAGAAGTAAGATCTTATCTTGGTGCCTGGTGTAAGAAAGCGTTAACCCCACTGACTTCCCCTCATGTTGCAGAGCAAAGTCATAAGGGTCCCCGGGAAAGGGTTTCCCCTAAAAGTCGGCTGCTACTTCCCCCCGCACACAGTCTAGACCACAGGGTGGGCACGGGAAGGAGAAGCGAATGCTGCAGGGACCACGGGGTGGGACTTACACCAGAACTGAACCTGAGGTAGCCCTCAGTGCCTTGGTGACATAAAGTTCTGAGAGGCTGAGAAGAGATGCCTGCCACTGAAACTCGCCGGAGGGGGGACCCCCACCCCCCGCCCCAGTGACGCTGTCCTTGGGACCCTTGGGACTCCTGACCCTTGGGGAAAGGAAGGTCACAAGCAGGTCTCTGTGGCACAGCCTTCCTGAAGCCTGAGTGTCGCTGGAGGCTAGACGGAGGCAGGAGGACGATGCGTCCCAGCCTGACCCAGTGATGCGGTGATTTAGCAAGAGCTCTGGAATGGCACTGTCGTACTGGGTGAAGTCCAGGGTTCACTCCCAAGAGAAAAACAGGTCAGTGAAGGCCCAGCGGGGCACGGAGGGAGAGTGACGGAGACACTACGGAGCCCGGACCCACAGGGACTTCCTCCTCGGGGCCACAGCCCTGGTCCCACGGCAGGCAGGGCTGGAGCGGTTCTCCCTTACTTTCCTGTCCCAGGGATAACGGAGGTCTCCGAGCCCCCCTCCCTCCTGCTGGCTTGGGGGTCCCGGCAGCCTCTCTCTGGCCCTCGCTGCCCCGCTGTGGACTGGACCGGGTCCCCCTGGGGTCAGCTTTCCACTGTCCACTCCAGCAGATGCACAGCCAGGGGGCCTCTGGAGCCCGCTCCCATGCCTGCTTCTGTGGCCTTCGGGAGAAAGAGAGGGGCCTGGGAGGGGCTACACATTTGTTTTTATTCTCGTTCTTTGATCTTTTGAAGTGATGCCCCCCAAAACAGAAATATTTCCCACAGCCATTGCTTCTGTTTTCTTCAAGCATCTGTGAAATTCCAGGTATTGTTTTGATCTGAATTCATTTGCACTGACTTTCAGGTAGGATGTAAAAGGAGAACAAGTCAGTAATTTCACATGTAGGCATCTACTTTGCCCAGCACCACAAGCTGAGGGCACTTTTACTGATTTTGTTCTCTTAATACCATCCTTGGAAATTAACTGATTGTACATCCTTCAGTTGATTTCTGTATTCTGTCCGACTGGTTTGTGTGTCTGTGTTTTACTAACACCACACTGTTACTACTGTAGCTTTACATTAAATGTGAAGTCAGAAAGTGCACTGTGTCCAACTTTTTCCTTTGGTCCTCATTTTTAGCTGACTAATAATCTCTGCATAAACATGGGGTACTAATTCTGATCTGTGTGTACCTTGGAGAAAATGTCAGTCCAACTAATGGATGTATGAATTGCCTTGCTAACTGTCTCAGCCACTTCTGTCACTGCTGAGACAAAATTTCTAACTCGCACAAGTGAAGGGAGGGAAGGTTTACTTGGCTCATGGTTTGTGGAGGTTTCGGTCCATAATTCCTGGCTCCATGGCAGGGTGGCCTCATGGAGGAGAACAGGTCATGGCAGACAGAAAGTGGCAAAGCAACAGTGGGTACACAGCCTCTCCCTGTCCTGTGTATTATGTGCAGGCTGCCCACACTCCAACCCCAAATCCCAGCATCACACACTCTTGATTCCAGCATCTCTGTGTGATCACATGCAGCCATGGGGGGACATCCAGACACAAATCATACCACCAACTTTTTTGTCTTTTGATAGTAAAAATGTTAGAAATCTGATATTTTACTAATTCCAAAATATGTGATACATTTAACATGTGTCCAGGAAGCAGAAACTTTTGTTTCATATTTACAAAACTTCAGAACTTATGTGTACTTAAAAATATTTTCAGAAGTTACTAACTGACATCATATCCTCTAAATGAACTTTAATGCCAGTTTGAAAATTGTATTCCAACCTAAGCAAAGAGATGCCAGCCAGCATGCATAGGACCTACAGAGCTTGGCTGTACTCCTGTCAGCCTGGGAATCTACCTATTTATGTGCAGATATTGCTGCTACCTCATTGGCTCATCAAGGTGCAAAGGTGTCGAAGATTGGCACCGCATTATTTGGGGAAGTGGATGAGCCTTGATATTGCCTGGAGTTCAATCTCTCCTCTCACCTATTTCGTTAGCTTGTATACACCTGGTTTTTATTAACCACAGGAGTACTTTTAAATTGTTTTATAGTTTTAAAGTATATGTAAATCAAATGGAAAGTTTTAACAGGTAATTTTTCACACAATGAATGTCGAGGCTAAAGCTGGAGGGCAGGTTGCTGGATCTTACCCACTAATGCTGCACAGAGGTAGCAGATTTACTGCTGTTTATGGCCAATGAGCTGCGGCCCTAAAAACCGCTGAGAATTAGTCTTCTGTCTTGAACCCAATGAAAGGTGAGTGTCCTTGCGCTTTGGTTGCACCAGACACAGTTCCCTAAGCGGTACCTTAGGGAACTAAGGGTGGGGTCAGGTCACTTGGGGTGTGGATTTTAGGTGTGCTGCTAAAGGGCTGGGGGTATGGCTCTGTGGGAGGCCCTGGCTCAATTTCCAGGGTTGCATAAAGCACAGGGAGGCCAGGGCAGGTATGAGGAGAAGGGGCCTCCTCTGGCCTGCGGGCCTCTGCCAGGCAGGGGAGCAGGAGCCTGACCTCCTGGGGGAGACAGGAGCAGTGGGGAGTGCGCTGCAGAGCAGAGGCTGCCTGCAGAGGGACGACTGCATGTCCTGACTTGGAATGAAGTCACTGTTGACCCAGAGGCTCTGGGGAGACAAGAGGGAAACTGAGACCCAGTCTGACTGCAGAGGCGGGACTTGGGTGGGGACACGGGGGGACCCGCAGCCACACGAGGGGACCCACAGCCACTGGCTCTGCCAGCCTTCTGGGGCACCTGGCCACCCCCACCTCACATCTTCTCTTTTCTTTCCTTCCTCACTGCTCTGAGGGTTCTTCAGGTGAACTGGCTGGGAGGTTTTTACTGTAAGAAGCCAGCTCAAGTAAGCATTTCTCCTAAAATCTGTGCTTATCTCATTTAAAAAAAAAAAATCTTTAAAACAAATTT
The DNA here is from genome assembly GCA_004027295.1 of Dolichotis patagonum. Taxonomy (NCBI): domain Eukaryota; kingdom Metazoa; phylum Chordata; class Mammalia; order Rodentia; family Caviidae; genus Dolichotis; species Dolichotis patagonum. The sequence continues at coordinate 109,025 of PVJX010002869.1, read as the reverse complement.
GGTCTTAAGTCAGTTTTTATTTCACGATCCCGAGTATTCAAAGTTGCATTAAAAGCATTCACCAAGGCCTTGCATTAACATAAATATTTCCGAAATATTAACAATAGCATAGCTCTGTATGCATAGTAAGGTATAATGGGTATGTGATAAGGAAACTTTTATCCTTTGATTAGTCTATATTAAAATGTTGATGACTGAGGACTCCTTAATTCTGATTCTTTTAGTCACATGTAGTGACTGCCCAGTCTGCGTGGCGCACAGTTACGGGCATCACTGTAGACAACAGGATAAATCTTATAAAACCCGGCAAGGCCTCTGGGTCTGCTCAAGCTGACACAGGGCGGGGCAGTCATCACATACAGTGCAGCCTTCCCTGCGGACAGCCGGGTCCAGGCACTGGCCAGCGTGGCTCCTGGCAAAGGCCCTTTTCCTGACTTTGAGACATCTGCCTTCTGGCGGAGTCTTCACATATACTTTCCTCCATGTCCAGAGGTATAGCGACAGAGATAGACAGACAGGCAAACAGACAGACATGGAGGGAGAGGGAGCAGGACAGAGAGAGAAAGACGAGCTCTGTGTCTCTCTCTAATTGCAAGGGCGTGCTGGCTGGCTGTGGGATCCTCACACAGTGCAGTGACGTCCTTCAGCCCAGTCCCTCTGAGCCCAGCTTGGTGGTTTCCAGAACTGTGGAAACCTTAGTAAGACCCTGTCTCAAAATAAAAATCATCTAAAAAGAGCTGGAAAACATAGCTCTGTGTGAAGGCCCTGGGTTCAGTCCCCACTGCCACAGTCAATCAATGAATCAGTCCTGTAAAGGTCCTACCTCCAAACACCATCATTTGGGGCACCAGGAAGGGAAACCCAAGCATTCAGGCCCTCACAGGAGTCTGACTGTGTGCAGCACCTCAGGCAGGCTCTGACTGCTAGCAACCAGCCTGGTGTGGTTATTAAGGGAGCCACCACCCCTTTGGCTATTGGGAGTTGACCTGAGGTGCAGGACAGATTGGAACACTCTCCAGACCCAACTGAGGGCTGGAAAGAGAAGACAACCCACAAAACATGCATCATAGTCTTCATGGGGTTCTCAGTCACCTCAAGCCAGCAGGGACAGGAGCTCGGCCCACACTGCTGAGCCAAGCTTCCTGCCTGCAGGGGGCCTGTGGCCTGGGTGGTGTGGTCGGGAGGTGGGTGACAGGTGAGGTCTAGCCAAGCCCTGCAGATGGGATTCACTTTTTAAAGAGGTGTCCTTTTAGTCTGGAGGATCAGAGAAACTTCTTAAAGCCTGTGGCTGTGGATCCATTTGCTGAGCAAAAAAGAACAGAAAGCAGAGGTGCCAGGAAGGAAAGAGGCTGGGTGACCGTAGAGCAGGCAGTCAGCAGGGTCCCCTGGATTCTGTTGTCCCAGAGGCACCTGGTGCTCCTGCCAGTGCAGGGAGGAGAAGGGGCCTCCACAAACAGGATGAGGAACAGTGCAGAGGGTGTGAGGGGCTGCCTGAGGCCGAGTTATCCAGTGCAGGTAATTTGGCAACAATTCAAGCTTGGATAAAGGAGGTCAGCACAATCAAACCGAATTAAAATAATAGTAATAATAGCATGTAAAAATACAGTAGACCTTAGAATCAGTAAAGATCATTGGTGGAGAGAACAACGTCAGGTGATCCCTGCTTCTCAGTTTTCGTAGTTGTTGCAAAGTCTTGCGGCACTTGTTTGCCACCTGTGTAGTTTTAAATTTCAATGAACTTTCTTAAAGGATCTTATGGTGAAGAATAATAGGTGGGAACAGGAATGGTGTGAAACCATGCTAATCCCTACTGAGATTCTTCTATGTGTGGATAAGACACAAACTATACAAGTAACATCTTTATGATGCATGACAGTGCAAGAAACTGTCCTCATTAACATGATGGTCTTACTTAAGAACTTACAGGTCTAAAAAAGAAGGAAAGGAGACAGGAAGGGAAGGAGGGAGAGAAAGAATAACCCCATACATCTTATGGTTTATGGACATTAACTGCATAAGGGAAGCATATCATTAATGAATGGTAAAATATAGGAGATGGCCAATCATTATGTCACATAAGACATTAAACAGCAGCTATATTTTGATGTACATACTTATAAGGGAAAACAGTAGACATTTGTTCACCAACTGAGGAATAGGGCTTATAGAGCTTTTCCAATTTTTATTTCATTAAGAGTTTCACTTGTGTTTATTTTTTCATTTTTAAAATTATTATTTGTTCTTAATAGATAGCATGTCTTCACCACATAAAACATGATACTTTACATGCACACATATGTACAGTGACTAAATCTAACTAATGAACATATCATTTTTTGCTATGGTGAGAACACTTCATATCTATTCTTCACATTTATTGTTAGTTATGGCCACCACATTGCAGGATAGATCTCTTTGGACTTATTCCTCTGTTTACCTTTGACCAACATCTTCCCAACCCCTCTATCCCAAACTTCCCAGTCCCTGGCAGCCACCATTCCAGCCTCTACCTCCACAAAATCAGATTTAGAGTCCACAAATGGGTGAGATCACACAGTGCTTGTCTCTCTCTGTTCCTGGCTCATTTTGTTTGGCACGACATTTATCTCTGTGTTTGTCTGCCTTCTTATTCCCAAATTCCTTCCTGATAATGCACTGCCATGCAAGATCTAGTTTAAAATAAAGATCTGACAATCAACTTAGTTATTTCTTTGTCCAGTGAAATTAATAAAGTAAATAAAATAATTAGTTTTAGTAAAATTTGTGCACATTTTGAATCCAGAAAAACAAGTTACTTTTCATTTAAAGTCAGCATTCATACAAATGCATGGTAGAAACAGAGATTAGCAAATTTCCTTCACTTTCTCCTTAGTCTGAGCTGCTGTTAGAAATAGGAAGCAGCAGACAAATTCTGGGTGGAAGCTAATTTACTTCTACTTGCCCAGGTGCGTGGCAGCATTAGGGCTGCCTGCAATCCCAAAGCTCTGAATAGACTGTGATGTTAGCAGGTTTCCATAGTGATGATGATTACAGAAGGTCATAGGTCACTTATTTAGCTGACATCTTATCCATATGTAAACCATTTTTATAAAAGCTCTAATACATATTTTGAAAAACTGTTAGGCTGATTCTTTACTAAAGTAATAGAATTTAAAATGAGACACAATCACTGAACACGAGAATAACCATTAGAAATGGGACGTTTTTCTTGGGAGAATCAAAGCAGCTTAACATACTTAGGACTAAGCTTTTAATGCTTCTCTTAATTTAAATTTTGAAAGTAATAGGTACAGTTAGACACCAGTGCAAACACTGGTTTGAATCAGATTCAGTTTTGATATTCACAGGGCTGTAAGTCAGATATGTCAGACCTGGAGGAGAGCAAACGAAATCAAATCACAAGGGTTTTTTTTTTTTTTTTTGGTGGGGGGAGGGATCAGCATTGGATTCTTTTTATAAATCAAACTTTTACTTAAAATTGTTCTTAAGGCATCAAATGGGTCTACATGATTTGTTACCTTTGACTTCAAACCATATTTTTTCTACTTTGCAAAGTAGCAACTTTAAGCCTTCTTTTCTGTGTTCATAATGCATGGTGATCATATTCATCTGAAGGCCCTGGTACGTATGCATAATGCACCTTAATCATTTTCACTTCCCTTTCCTTGAATGAGAGAAAGAAGGAGGGAAGTGGAGGAGGAAGGGCTAGAGAGGGAGGCAGAGGAGTAGAGAGCCCAGGGGGACTTGTCTGTCTGTTGTCAGTGTGTGTGGGTCTTTGTCTCCGACTTCTCTGGTCCCAAAGACTGGTTTCATGGAATCTGGAGTGGAGAATGATCTGAAGACAACTGAAAGGCATGCATAACCCGGACCATGACCTGTGCTGGTCCCTGCAGGGCCCTGGAACCTGGGAGCATCTCCTGTCCACTGAGCCAAAGCCTGAGGAGCTCAGGCAGGAGCCCTAGCAATGGGCAGAATGGCACACACAGAGCATGCGTCACCACCCAGGTCCTGTGGGGGGTCCTGTACTCATCTGGGTCTGGGGATGTGGACCTCTGGTCTGGTGTAATGCAGGGGCCTTGGTCCAGATCTTTGGATCCCATGAGGGCAATCAGCATCATGATGTTCTACTAAAGCCAATGCTTTTGCTTGTCTTTGCTCTGTGGCAGAATATACACAGGGCAATATCTGGGGAAGGATGGATAGTCCTGCTGGCCTGGGTCCTGGTCTGGGGTGCCAACACTTGTGCAGCCAGGGGAACCTCAGGAACCTCAGGAGCTCTACCGGGATCCACCCACAGTGGTGTGGGCTCCTCTAGTGCAAGGCTGAGAACCACATGCACTGACTCCTATCAACCTGATGGTGCTGTGAGGAAACTGGGATTGATACAATGTGGACTGCGTCAGCCTTGCTTAAGTTTCACATCAGGGGTGAGTCTTTGTACCCCTTTGTCCTCATCCTGACCTGCTTCATGGTCTACACAGTGCACTCAGCAACTTCCTCTCTACCCTGACCAAAGGCATATTTCAGAGATCACTTTTAGGAGAAAAGCCATTAGGCCAGGAGTGGTGGTGCATGCTTGCAATCCCAGCACTCAGGAGGCTGCAGTAGGAGGATCGCTAGGAGTTCAAGGCCAGCCTGGGCTACACAGTGAGACCCTGTCTCACAAAAAGATTTTATGTAAATTTTATATAAATTCATCTTTTGTCTCATACACAATCATTGAGTAATAACCATTTTTACTCATGGTTGTTAAGCATATTGACTTGTATAATATGTTTGAGATATTTGAAGCTCATTGTCTTTCAGAAATAGTTTTATAACATTATGCTTTCAGTAAGATATAATTTGTCAGCTTAGAGTGTCTTTATGCAAGTATCTAGGAGTAAAGGAATTAATTAGCTGGTGTTTTATTGTTACAACAGAGAAATAACATCTAACCTTACTGATGTTCAAATCAGTATTTCTATCAATCAAAATAGATGTATGCTTTAATATCTGCTTGTGGTGATCAAATTTGATTGTGGATTCTGTGTTTCTAATATGAAATAACCTTTCTGTCCACTTCATTTTCTTTTCCCTTGACTCTTTCTCTATCGGATATTAATACTGACACCTTAGCTTTAGTTTTCTTTTCATTTTCTAGCAAAATTTGATCTATTCTGATATTTTTATTAAAAATCAACTTCCATGTCATCAGTGTGTATGACAGTGTGTGTCTAACTTTACAAAGAAAAAGAAAAGGAAAACATATAATCACATACATTTCAGCACGAGATGCAGACTGTTAAATTTGTGTATGCAGTTCTTCAAGCTGGAGGAAAAATCATACACATACTGAGAAGAAGTGACGATACTATCAGCCTTTTGCCTTAAGATGCCTGTTCCTGTAGCAGCCCTGAGAGGGGCTCACCCGTGGCACCAGGCCCTCAGCACTTGCTGTCTCCTGCACCCCCAGCCCCAAGCAGTGCAGAAGTGGGACAGCCAGGTCCCTGCTGTCACCCTGCCCCAGCCAGCACTAGAGCCCTGGAGCCTTGCTGTGTGACCTGGGGCCCCTGTCGGGCCTTGAGTCCTGAATGCTCTAACCACACTCCGAAGGCAATTCAGAGGCTGGATGGGTCAGCGCCTGGAGCCCAGGACCTAGGATGCAGGGGGCCTCCCTAGGCATAGCGACCAAAACACAAGTGAAAACAAAGCTTTGGAAGCATGTAGGATAACTGTCACCTTGACGAAGACAAGGACAGCCTGAGCTCTGAGAGCTACACAAAAGAAGCATGCACGTGACAGTGTTTAGACCAATAGAGTCACCTTGTTTTCTGATACAGATTGTCGTTACGTTATAGACTGTCAAATTATACTTGCTAATATAGATACTGGCTTGCAGGATAAAGTTAAAGTGTGAGCTGCGTTCTGAATGCGATATAACTATTAAACTAATCAGGTAGTACCTGGTGATTCTACTGCAACTTTCCCCATTGTTAGTAACCCATCTGATGTACGTAACTCGTGACTTCCAGAAATACAAACTAAAGTGTCTAGAGGGGAACTGGGGAAATGTTCGTTAAATGTTTTTAAACATCTTGAAATCACTTCTCCTACATTTTCACCTATGGAATTTATTTTAAAATCAATGGCTTATAGGCAAGGGAAAGTATTATGTTGTATTCTTAAAGAAAAAGCAACTGATATTTAAATAATTATGCAACTTTGTCAAGGTTCATTGAAAACAGATGAGTTTGGGCTGGGGATTTAGCTCAGTGGCTTAAGCGCCTGCCTGGCAAGCATGAGGTCGTGAGTTCGATCCCCGGTACCAAAAAAAAAAAAAAAAAGATTTGAAAACAGATGAGTTATGTGGGCATGTAGTTCACCTGTAGGTTTTGTGCTTAGTATGTGGCAGGCCCTGGGTTCAATCTCCACTACCAAAAAGAACAGGAGAAGAGCATCCCGTCATAGTAGAGCGCTGTATTACACGTGTGGGTGTGGTTACATTCACTGGAGATGCAGAAAGCGTAACAGGGCTGTTGAATAAGGAAATTCGCACTGCACATTTGGGTGTAATGGAAAAGGATTCCAAGGTGACATAAAACAGGACAGAGTCACTACCTATGTACCTGAATGCTGAAGTTCCTTAGCGTGTGCCGCAACACAGATTTTTATTTGTCACATTTTCTTGGGTTCCTGTTTGCTGCATATTCCAAGGGACAGTCCTTCCCCACTGCGGTACAGTCACCCTGAGTCTGGAAGTTTAAAAACCTTAAAAACCTGTATAACTGTTCACTGCCCTGTAAGAAGCCTTGTAAGCTGGAATAGCTAAGAGCCTCCTGGCGAGACAGGTGAGCATGTGCTCAGCAGACATCTGCTCTTTAGTTAGGCCACGCTGGTACCTTTAGGCCTGGTGATTGTCCTACAGTTATTCCTACTTTGTATGTGAGAAAACTCACTGAAATATCACATATCAGTACGTCACAGTGACAATGAGTGCTTTCCCCCACATTCTACGTTTTCTGAGAAATCTGATTTCCAATACATTATTATATTAATTGCATGTAGTTACATAGTTATAAACATGTAATTGCTTCAGTAAGAATGGGGAAGGGAGTGAAAAGCAAGGGGAGAGAGAGAGACCACAGGGACACAGACAAGTGAACTGGTGCAAGGAGGGGGAAGATCACCACAGACCTAGAAGAACCTCAGCAATGACAAAACATTATCAACCCATGAGTGGTCATAAACCTTGATGGAATCATCAGGCTTAGGAAGGCATATTCCATCAGCATTGTGGCAAAACTACCTGTAGAACTGGGATAAGGTCGTTAAAGAGTGAAAAATGCCACTGACAACCTCCCCATGCCTCGAAAATCCCTGGGCCTGGAAAATTTCATATTTAATTCTTAGCAATTAAAAAATAATCCCTGGACTGGGATTTTAGCTCAGCGGCATAAGTGCCTGCCTGGCAAGCATGAGGTCAGCGTTCAATCCCTGGGTCCCCCCAAATAATAATAATAATAATAATTCTTATATTATGAAAAGTAGAAAGCAGAAAAGAACTTGGCATGCCAATTTCATTTTTTAAAATCTAGTGTAACCCTAAAATAGGTAGTGGTAACTAGCATTTATTCTTAAAACTATGACTATAGATGTGAAAATGTAAATAAATTATTAGCTAACTAAACATAACAGCCAATGAAAGAATGATTATACTCAACCAAAGTTGATCCTTGGAGTTCCAGGATGATTTATCATCAAAAATATGATTTTCTAGCTTAATTAATTGAAAAAATTTACACTCATTTCCACGAGTGCTTCCTCACAATATTTAATAATTTACAATAGGCTATATCAACAACATGAGGGTGACTAAGAAACTCCCTCAGCTTGTGCAGATCCTTAAAACAAAACAGGGTGACCAGTGACAGACTGGGAGACGACAAACACAGGAGTTGGCCGAGGGCTGAGTGAGGCCGGGCTGGTGCTGAGGATCCCCACGGGGGTCAGAAGGAAAAGCAGTGGCTGCACAGCCCGGGGAGAGGGAAATCCACTATTCTGAGATACTGTGATTCAGGTAAATGGATAAACAACAAAAGCACAGACGCCCACCGGGAGGAGGGCCTGAGATCCAAAAGGTTCTCAGGGGTGACAGCCAAAACCTGTGCGGACTGGAGATTTTACCTCAGGCATACAGGCCCTTCTGAGGGGAAAAGAATTGAACTGTGTCCTGGGCAACACGACCCTGAGGAACCTGAGATCCACAGGGAAGGTGCGGGCTGAAGTGCATGGGGGAGAACTATGCAAATGTTCAAAGGTTAATACATAAAGTTCACCCCCATTCAACGCAGGTGGGTGTTCTGAGTAACTCAGGGGTGTGTGTGTGTGTGTGTGTGTGTGTGTGTTTGTGTGCATTTGTCTGTGTATAGAGTCAGAGAGGGGAATTTTTAAACTTGTGAAATATTAATTGAATTGGCTGGATCTTTACAATTTATACATTATACAGTTTCAAAATTCTCACGTATTTTCACAGTACATTGGAACTCCAGACAGTTGAGTCCAGCACAAAGCAAGCATAGTAGATCCACCAACGTGTGCAAACCGAGCAAGGAAATAGATGTTGTCAGGTAAGTCCTCCAACAGGCATACAGCAGAGATCAAAATACACAGTGGAAACTTAAATTCAAAAGTCGCATTTCAGCAAAAGACAGCCGATCCTCTCGCCTGCTTTGAACGCACTTGTCCCACTGTCCTTACCCTTGCTGAAGTAGCTCCGGCGTGCTCCTCCTGGATGTCTGCGCTAGGTACCGTGCAGCACCGGCTGAGCGGTGCCGCCTGGTGCACCAGCAGGAAGGCAGGCTCGGCGCAGGGTCCTCCCCGTGTTACCCACCGGATCTGGCGTCCTGCAACTTCTGCTCTTGGATAATAATTCCTTGAGTCGGTTCAGGAAATCCAGGCAGTCAGAATAGTGCTGCTAGAGACTCTAGAGTGGGTTCAAATCAAGGGGTGAGAACTCAGCGGGGATTCACAGCGAGAGTTTTTAAGGTAATACTTTCTACCAAACTTTCACCCTATTTTTCGATCACGCATTTGCTTCTCTCTCAGGAGGAGACGTATTAGTGAAGACAACAGAGGGCTCTCGAATCAGTTGAATTAGTATTCTCCGGCCTGTTATCAACATGGGTCCATACGGAAATGTGAGTGAACCGCGAGAGAATACCATGGTATTCTGGCCTAAGATAATTTGGAACCAGGAACACATGCAGGGAGGAGGCGCATGGAGGCGCACAACGCTCCCTATGCTCAGGGTCCAGAAACGAGTCCTTAGCCCGACGCCTGGCTTCAGCGCGCAGCGGGCCCTCGGCTGGCGGCCGTCAGCGAGCAGCTCAGCTGGAGACGCGGGGGCTCCTCCGCCCCTGCGCCAGGCTTCCTGGGAGTCAGGGCACCACGCCGCGGCTGGGCTATGCAGCGTACCTTTAAAAAGGTGATTAAGTTTCATTTTAGAAAAGTCTTGGTATGACAGAACACACTTACCACTTACCGGGAAGAACAGGAAGGTCTCACGCCCTCCCTGTCTGCCTGCAAGGTGCCCCATCAGTAACATTTCACATCAGTGCAGTGCCCTCATTAATACCCAATAAATTCATGTTGAATTCTTGACTAAAGCCTGCGATTTACACAAAGCACATTTTCATGCTATATGGCTACACGGATCTGAACAAATACGCGATGTCCTGCATTGACAGAACAGTTTCAGTCCCCCGGAGTCGGGTGCACTGTATTCTCACCCTTCCCACTGCCCTGGAGAGCGGGCGTGGCCAGGCTGGCAGCTGTCTCACAGTTCTGTCGTTTGCAGAAGGTCTTGCAGTTGAAATCATACAGTGGGTAACCTTTTCAGATGAGCCGTTTGCACTTGAAAATGTGCACCAAATATTCTTTCCTGTTCGTTCACAATTTCATAGCTCATTCATTTTCAGGGCTGAACAATACTCCATCACACAGACGGACAACCACTTACTGAATCCACTCACCCGTGACTGACATCTTGGCTGCTTCCAGTTAGGGTCAGAGACAAATGCATTTCTGTGGTTAACTCATTTTGTTAGATACTTATCACGGTGGTGCCAGATCCTATGGGAAGATGAATACGGATTGGTAGGAAATGCTAAAGCCTTTTGTAAAATCATTGTATCCTTCTGTATTCCCATCTGCAGTGTGGGCATTGTGACACAGAACAAATAAGCTGACAGCTGTGTGGTGCTACCTTGTCACTTTGATCTGCAGTTTCCCCATCGCACAAGGAGGAGGACCTCTGTCTACACTTTCCATCCATTTCCTTCTTTGATGAGGGGTAGGATTAATATCTGTTGCCCACATTTTCATGAGTTTCTTTATCTTCCATATATATATATATATATATATATATATATATATATATATATGGATTTGTTTGTTTTGTTTTAAGACAAGGTCTTGCTACCCAGCGCTGGTTGCCCTTGAATTCACTATGTTGCCCAGATTGGCCTCAAACTTGCAGCAAGGCCCCTGCTTCAGCTTCCCAAGTGCTGGGATTACAGGCTGCCCCACCATGCCCAGCTCATTTTCCTGTTACCTTTAAGAGATGTGTATTTTGCAAACATTATCTTATGGTCTGAAATGTTTTTCATGCTCTTAAGAATTTTTTCACAGAGTTTTCAATCAGAGTGAAATCTGGTGGGCCAGCTTTCTGTTTTGTTGATTTGGAATTCATCTAAAGACTCACTGCCAACTCCAGACTGACTCCGGTTCCTCTTGTGTGGGCCTCAGGAAGCTCGATCCTTCTATAGCTTACATTTGGTCCTGATTCATTTGAGCTTAGGTCATAATCTGTCTCCATTGATATTTCTCCCAGCATAGGATTATTCATCTGTTTCTAACCAGAACCGAAATTAGATGATCACCATCTGATATCTATTGCTGTGAAGCACTGATTATCATCTCTACTTTACAATGTTATGAAAAGCAAAATTGTAATACTGTCCACAGCACATTGCTCTATTTCATTTGAATCTTCATCCAATAACAGAAATAATTTTTTCATAAATAGAAGCTCTTGTGAATTCTGAAGCTGGAGAAAATGTAGAATCCTAATCTGTCCCTTCCTCTCTCTTTCCTTCCTTCCCTCCCTCCTTTATATATGGAGCTACCAGAATGGCAAAGTTTTCCAGCACAGCACCCAGCTTTTGTTTTTTTTCTGCATCAGTAAATTTATTCCAAGTGAAGAGCTGGATGCACACACCAGGCATCAGCATGGCTAATGTCTCTGTCAAACAACTCTCCTGAACTGACTTCACTGAGGATTGTAAAACTTCTCCTAAAAATATCTGCCCCACTTTTTCATTATAATAATCTTATATGACATAAGTAAGTATGCACAAGTAAAGTGTCTCTCTGGGGGTTACAGCCGGTATTAGGCACAGGTAATATAAACTGAAACCTAGCTTTAGAATGTTACATTAGAAAAGGAAAATGATCAGAGAACTATGAAATTATGGAACCTTTTATACTTTGGAATTTCAGTACTTTAATTATTCTATAACAAAGGATGAAGCGAGATCACAGGCATGTGGTGCTAATGATCATAAAGGCTGCCCAGAATTAGAATCTAGTCCCTTCCTCAAGACTTCTCTTAGTCTCCATTGAAGCTGTTTGGCCCCTCACTTATATTCAAAGTAGTTTGTAAAACCTGGCAGGCATGAGATGGTTTTAAATTAGTCTCTTTTTTTCTGTTTATGACACTTGGGGAGAGAGAGAGAGATATGAGAGTAGCTCTATTGTCTCTGGGAGTTACTTTTTACTGAGAAATTTATTCCCCCTAGGATTTTATCTTATTTGCCCTCTGCTTGTATTATTAGAATTTTGGGGGGACAGGAACAAAGACCTAGTCACAATTTTATGAAAATAATAATAATAACACATTCCTGAATCTTAGGCAGTGTATTCAGTTCCTTGTCTACCTGTAACCCTTCGTACTGACATGAGCCACAGAAGGGGCTAAAGTAATTGTTCCCCTGTGATGGACAAGAATGCGAGCTGGGGTGAACTAAATCCACACAGGAATTCACACCCCGGTAACCTTGCCAGGCCTCAAGTCTGGAAGACCTTTGGTTGTCACTAATCATCCTGTGAAAGTGATCAAAGTACACTTTGCACATCACAGCCCTCACACACGTGAGGCCCGGAGGAGTGAGTCCAGGCAGTGGAGAGGAAATTATTAAAATAGGCAACGTGCATGTACAGATCTGCCTGAGTGAGACACATTAATCCATGTAACCAATCTGCATTAATAAAAGATTGTGGGAGAATTGACTGCTGATGCGGATAGACGTAGTATTAATCACTGTCATCTTAGCGGGCCACTATAAACATGAATGCACATCCACGGTGATACGTCCACACGTCCACACACAGATATCTGTGTATCGTCTGTGACGCAGTAGCCCACTAGTGTGTATCCGGTATCCACGTACAGAAATACACCCGCTGCTGGAAGGATATGCACAGCCACAGGAAAGCATTGTCTGGGAGATAGTGCTGCTTATGTATTATTTTTTTTTTTTTTACAGTTTCAGACTGACAGGAGAAACCACTAATACGGGATTCTTTAAAATGAACTTACTTGGATTAGGAGATGAACCTACACATGCCCTCAAAGCTCAACAATTCTAGCTGTAAGAGGAATGGGCAAAGTGACAGTTTCAGTAATATGAGTAAATTCACTGACAGGCCTACCAAACTCTAAAATATAACAACTGTGCATGAAAATACTCTACGAGGAGCTTCGGAACAGTTTCCAAAGCAGTCAGCTCAGGGGACCCTTCACACCGTCACACCCCGTGGCAAACCATGGCGATTTCTCCTTCTTTCTGCTCATGATAGGAGCAGGCTGGGAACAGGCACCAGAGCTCTGCCATGGGTAGGTCACCTGGCTGGGGAATTCCACGAGCAAACGCACCGGTGAGAGGACTGCAGTGTAATTGCTACCTGCGACTGCAAGCAGGAAATTATCAAACGATCTCCACGTCCTACTTAAGGACATATTCTCTACATCGTGTTCCTTCCCTCTGTTGACTTTTTCTGTTTTTTTTTTTTTTTTGCTTTGTTTTGTTTTGTTTTGCAGTACTAAGGATTGAACCTGGGACATCCGGGTATTTGCACTGAGCTGCATTCCCAGCCCTTTTGTATGTAGCTGTTCTTCTTATTTTGGACAAGCTCTCACCTCATCACTCAATTGTCCAGACTGGGCTCAAACTTAGATACTCCTGCCTCAGTCTCCCAGAATGCTGGGATTGCAGGCACATAGCACTCTTTCCCTTGTGACTTACATCATCATTTCTAACTAAAATGTGCTTGTAAAATATTACTGGCGTTTTCCCATGGCACTATTTACTTGGCTTTCTAGATGTTTAAAAATAATTCTCACACTGCAATTTCACACCTGACCATTCCCAATTTTAAATTGATAGTTTTACAAGAATATTTTGTTGCTGGATTTTTTCCCAGTCCTGGGCATTGTGTTGGCTTCTGTACCCTTTAACACATCCACATCTTGAAAGTTCATTTCTTTCATTGCTAAATGATATTCTATTGTGTGAATGCCCCACAGCCTATTTATCTGTTCATTCACATGAGGTTAGCTGCTTCCAGGATTGCATAATTATGCAAACATTTTGTAAATATTTGTTTGCAAATTTTGTGATCATAACGTTTCAAATAAACTGGGTACACGCAGAGTATAACTGCTCAGTTGTGTAATGCGATTAATTTAGCCAGGTGAGAAATTATCAAACATGTCTTCAAAATGCTTGTATTCTTCTGTATCATCCTGAGCAAAGCAAGTGAAGCAAAGCAAGTGTAGCTCTGAACCCTTTGGGTCACTGTGTGTGATCATTTTATTTTTTTATTTTAGGAATTCCAATTAGTGTCTAATAGAATGGCACTGTGATTTTATTTCATTGCTGCATCTCATAATACCAAATCGTATTATCTTTCTAAATGCTTATTTACTGTCATTTTACTTAGATGTCTCTTTAAATTCTCTACCCATTAGGATACTTGTTTTCTTACTGTTGAGTTTATGTACTTCCTGTATAAGCTTTAATGGATATATGTTCTGAAAACATTTTCTCCCAGTCTGTGGTATGTCTTTTCATTCATTTGATGGAGTCCTTTCACAGAACAAAACATTTTCTCATTTTATTAAAGTCCAACATATTACATTTCTGTGTGTTTTATTGCGAATTCATTGTTATGCCTGAAACTTCACTGCTAAGCCCAAGGTCACCCAGACTTTGTCCTGCTACCCTCTGAAGGTTTACAGTTTCACAATCTTATATTCAGCTCTGCAGTGCTCTTTGAATTAAACTTAATATGAAAGGTGCTTAGTCCTTGTTTAGATTCATTTTGATTTTTCTATGAATAGCCTATTGTTACAGAATCATTTGTTGAAAAGTGTTTCCTTTTTCAGGGAACTGTCCTTGTTCCTTTGTGGAGATTGGAGAACGGTGCACCCTTGGCTCTATTTCTGATCCATGTGACCACGCTTTGGCTGCACACGCTGTCCTGGTCCCTGGAGTTGTATGCTGCATCTTGGACTGGACACGGCCTCCTCCCTCTTAGTTCATTTTCTGCAGTAATGTGCCATCCATTCTCTGGCTTTTGCCTTTCTGTACAGATTTAATGATCAATTTGTGTATGACCATAACGTAGCTCGTTGGGATCTGATGCCCTTTGAGAACTGACTTCTTCACAGGTAGACACTTTTGCTTCATGAGTATTTATCTTTATTTGCATATTCTTTGATTTTTTAAAGAGAAATATTTAGATATTCTAATATACTTGTGCATATCTTTGTTAGAGCCATACTCCATGTTTTCAATTTAGTAGCTTTATTGAAATACTATTGGCAGAAAACATGGTATATATTCAAGTTGTCAAGCTTATGCTTACATATTTGTATATAATGAGTGACCTACAAAGAAAATGTTTAAAATTTTTACTAGGGTAAACAACATACAAGGACACTGATCCCCTTCAAAATCCTCCCCTTTGCTTGGAATATGCTTATCCCAGTATTCTTGCCACTTCCTGAAGAAGTTCTGAAGTCCTCTTTCCTAAGTGTCTTTACCAAGTATGTTCAAACTGCTGAGTACCGCCCAACGGAAAGACAGCTCCTAGAAACACTAGTCTGAACCTTCGTGCACCTTACTGACCAGATCTGGTACTGTGTGACTTCGGGCTCTTCCCCCAAACCAAAACGACACTGAAATGGAACATTTTGAGTCAGTTAAGGACACTGAGGCAGGAACAGCAGCAGCACAACTAGACACCAGAATCTTGTAAAATCATTACACCATCACTGCCTTCTAGCTCATTAACATGTCTGTCAGCTCCACATGGTCACCATCTGTGTGTGTGTTGAGATTTAACTGGGGGTATATATCCTTTTAACTGATTTTAAGGCAGGAGGAAATATTATGTACAGCACTTATAGAAATGGAGCATCCGGGTATACAGCTGACTCCTCCATCTCACCGAAAGCTCTGTACCCTTGGCCAAGGTTGCCCAATGCCCTCTCCCCAGATGCTGGAAGCCTCCCTCCCATCCCCATCTCTGCAAACTTAAGTCCTTCTGCAGTGCCACACATAGTTGAGATCACACAGCCTTGTCTCTCTCTCTCTCTCTCTCTCTCTCTCTCTCTCTCTCACTAGCTCTTGCTTACTTGGTTTATTTTGTTGCATTTAAAGTTCAACTATGCTGTGCAAATCACAAGACTTCATTTTTATCCCTGACTAACACTGCACTGAGTGTAAAACCATATTTTCTCTATTAACTCAGTTGTCAAAAGCTGTCCAGGGTGTCTACAATGAATGACATAATGATAAAACTCCAGTGAGTGCAGTCATCTCTTCACGGTCCTTGGTGTATCACGGTGGGGTCAGTATATCTTACGCAGCCTGTTCTAGTTTTGGAGGAAGCTGTACTCTGTTTTCCAGAATGGCTGTGCCAATTTATAACCCTACCAACAGCAAGCAAATGCTCCTTCTTGTCACCAATGCTTGTTACCTCTCGGTTTCCTCATAATAACCACTCCGAGTTGATATCACTTTATGGTTTTGCTTTTCCTACTATGATGAGTAGAGGTGTGTCTTTTGGCCAGCTGGACTGCTTCTCTGGAGTAATACCAGTTTAGGGCCTCCATCTGTGTCCTGTGTGGTTTATTTTTTAATATTGAATTGCATAAATTCACGTAAATTAGAATATCCATCCCTTGACACACCCTTGGCCTGGAGACATTTTCCCCATCTGCAGGGTGTTTGTAGGTTTTGCTCACTGTCTTCTTTGCTGCAGTATTCCAGTTTAGTATGAGGCTCCTTGTAAAATTCGCATTTGTTGGTTGTGTTTTGGTATCATACTGAATTTTTCTCTATGTTTTCTTCTGAGAGTTTTACAGTCATATGTTGAATTCTTTCACCCACTCTAGTTGGCGTTTGTAGTCGGTGTGCTATGTGGACCTAAATCCAACGTCTATGCTGTGTATCACCCAGCGCTCCCAGAACCACTGTGTAAAGCACATCCCCTTCCTACGGGGGCTCCCCTCACCTCTGGGGGAAACCCGGACAGTCCCAGCTCTGTCACCTCTGGGGGAAACCCGGACAGTCCCAGCTCTGCCACCTCTGGGGGAGGCCCGGGCAGTCCCAGCTCTGTTGGTTTCTGGTGTATCTGTTCCCTTCTTCCAGTGACGTGTGGACTTCTCCCACCAGTGCCGCTCTCTTGGATGCCCCAGCCTTGCAGAGGACCCTGAGGTCAGGAGGAGTGAGCCCTTTGACTGCTGGCTGTGACTCTTCAGAGTCTTGTGTGGGTCCCCATGGATGTCACTGTTTTTCTGTCTTTAAAAGGGGCTCCTAAAATGTACAGGGCTTGCCTCAGGTCTGCAGATGACTTCAGGTCGTGCTGGCACTTGTGCAGTGCTGCCCCTCCAACTCACAGCCACCATGTGCCCTTCCCTGCGAGGTTTTCATCTTACTTACTTATCAGTGTTTTCTAATTTTAAGTGCGTACATTTTTTACTTCTTTGCTTATGCCCTAAGAATATTTCTCTTTGTTGCTGATATACATGAAATTGTTTTCTTCTTTGCCTTTTTTAGTTGGTAGTTTTCTGTTAGTACATAGAAACAACACCGCTTTTATTTTTTTACATGGATTTTTCCTATTGTGCAACTTTACTGAATGTCTTAGTTCTAACGGGACTTTGAGAATTTTAGGGTTTTCTGTGAATTTGATTGTATCTGAAAACGCAGATAATTGTACCAATTGCTTTCTGATTTGGAAGCCTGTTATTTTTCTATTTTTATTTTATTTTTGCCTTATTCCTCAGGCAAGAACTTGCTGAACTATGTTAAATATGGGAGTGGCTGCCCATGCCATGCGTGGGAAGATGATTTCAGGTTGATCCCGTTGATTACGATGTTAGCTGTACATTTTATATACATGATTGCTTTGAAATATGTTCCTTCTAATTTCTGATAAGGCAGAGTACATATTTTTTAAAAATACATACAATATATTATTATCTATGGTCACCAATACATAAAGTAGACACACAGAACTTACTCTTGCTATCTGCCTGAGCCCTTTGACCAACACCCCCAGTCTCCTCCCCTTACCCCAGGAGCCACCACTCTCCCCTACACCCCACGAGTGTGACTTCAACAGATGCCACATGTAAGTGAGGTCACGGGGCACTTGTCTGTTGGATCCTGGTTATTACAGGAAACATATACTTAATATGTTGGAAGGTTCAGTCATGAAATGGTTAGTTTTTCAAATTCTTGTCTGCACAAGGTGACAGGGTCTTAATGTTTTCTTCTGGTAGCACGGTACAGATAGAGTTGCATGGTTCACTGTTCTCACATCCAGCTGGAAAATCTGGTTATTTTTCCTTAACTCAGCATTGGAGGTTTTGTGTTTCTAGGACTCTGTCAGTCTCTTCCAGACAATCCCACTTGTTGACATCTAAGTATTTGGAATGTTCCCTTGTGTCCCTTTGTCTCTGTGTCATCTGTGGAAATGTTCCTCTTTCATTACAATTTTATGTACCACAGGATCCTCTGATTGTTTTTCATTTGTGTTTAATTTTATCTTTTGAAAGTATCAACTCTTAGTTTTGTTGACTATTCTGTAAATGTTTCCTATTCTCTATTTGATTATTTCTGCTTATATCTTCAGTACTTTCTTCCTTCTGTTTATGTTGGCTTTAGTCTGTTCTACTTTCACTCAATTATAATTCTAATTTTTCAATTACAAAAACAGTTCTTGAAGTATAAATTAGATTATCATCTTTCTCTTTCTATAATGCAAGTGTCAAATGCTATAAATTTCTTTCTCATTGTTTTATTTTTTGCATCCCACACATTTTGTTAAATTGTATTTTCACTGTAATTTGTCTCAAGGTGCTTTTTAAATTCCATTTTGATTTTCTCTTTTTCTTAATTCTTATTCAATAGTATGTTATTTCATTTCCATGTGTTTATGAATTTTTCATTTGTCTATTCTTTCCTGGTGTCATTCCACTATCATCTATGAAGATACATAGCGTAATTTTAAACTTCATAAATTTGTTAATTTTCATTTCAAAGTGTGATCTCTCCTGGACACAGTCCTGTATAACCCATATGCCAATGTATATTCTGTTCAATGTATATTCTGTGGCTATCAGATGGAAATTTCTCTACATAACTATTCAGTTCACTTGATGTCGATCAAATCAGATTTTTTCTTTATTGAGTTGCTGCTGAACATTCCATCTGTTGTTGAAGAGGAATCCTAAAGTTCTGATAACTAGTCTCACAGTCATCAACTTCTTTCATTTGGCCTCTAGAGCAGTAGGTAGATATTCTGACGCTGAGTGTAGGTAGATTCACGGCCCTGATCTCCTTCATCAAATGCAGCTTTATCCATTACGTACTGACCTCCCTTGGCTGCAATGACAGGCTTTTTTGGTGGTTGTTTTTATTCAATTCTATGTTCTCTAATGTAAGTTTATCTTTCAAGGTTCACTCAGTGGGTATCTTTTAACCTAAAATGAACCTCACGTATACCTTGTCCAATCCATTCAGTCACAACATGTCTCTTATACTTGAAGATTAACGTATTTTTCTTGAAGCAGCTATTTGGGAGTTACTCTTTGCAGCTCTTTGTCTCTCTTCCTCACTTGCTGTCTTTTTTTGATGGTTTTTATACTGCTTTAGTTTAATTCTTTTCTACCTTTTATATATTATAGTCTTTTCCTTTGTAGTTACCGTAAGCCTTGCATGATCCTTATAGCCGTAACTTTGTTTTTTTATTTTCATCCTACTGTAAATGGCATTTTGTGGTTAATGTCTTTTCTCTGTTTTGTCTTAGTTTTGGTATTGATCTTTATTACTAATCTGTTTATTAATAATCTGCTTATTAATCTTCATTCTATATGTTAACATAATCACTTTAATTTAAAATATTTAATTGACATTTTCTGTGCAATCATATCCTTTACAGTTATTTCTTCTAAATACATATCAAATTTTCCTTTCCTATTGTTGTAGCTAGTTTTTCTGATATCATGTTGAATATGAATGCTAAGAGGGACATTTTCATCTTGTCCCCATTCTCAGAGGGAAAGAAACCAGTTGTTCAGATAAGTAAGAAGGCAGCTATGTTTTGCTGGTGTCACATCTCACTAAGTTAAGGAAGTTCCCCTCTATTCTTCATATGCTAAGAGTTTTATCATTAATCAATGTTGGATTGTGTCAAATGCATGTTCTTTATGAACTGAAATTATTATTTGTTTTTCTCTTTCATTGATGCAATGAATTATATTAATTTGTTTTTGGAAGTTCATACAATTTTTCATGACTGGTATAAATCCCAGACATTTATAGTACATAATTCTTTTTTTTTAACAATGCTTTATCCAATTTGGTGATACCTTGTTAAGAATATTTACACATAAGTTTATGCCAGATAATGGCCAGAAGTTTTCCTTTCTTTGCAATGTCTCCTTAGATAGTTATTATAGTAGAATTTGCCACATGGAATGAGATGGGAAGTATTAATACTAATTTTATTTTTTGTAAGAAACTGCAGAAGATTGGTATAATTTTAAAGTTTCCTTAATTTTTGTAAGTGTATTATGATCATTAATAGTTTCATCAGTTAGGGTTATTTCATGATTTCAAAAAGTTACTCTATTTTATCTAAGTCATATTTGAAGGCACTGAGTTGTTTTAAGATATTGCTTCATTAACTTGTTAATACTATTGGCTGGGTAGTGATTACCAGCTTTAATTTCTGATTTGTTAACTTGTGTCTTTGCATTGTTGTTCTCCGGTAGCCTGGCTGGAGAACTGCCCACTTGTCTCATACCTTCTGATGCTATGTGGCTCTGTGCATGCACAATAATACTGTTTAGGCTTGTTAGAGAATTATTCCCTTTGCCACTATGTAATTCACCTGTTTACTTGGGGTAACTTCCTTTGTTCTGAAGTCTTCTCTCTCTGAAATTATGCAGCTACTCTCATCTTCCTGTAATTAAACTCAATAGGATCTATCTGTCTTCTTCACTTTTCCTTCATTTTGTCTGTATTTTTTGTTTTACAGGTGAATTTCATATGGAACAAATTCTGTAACTGCATTGTCCTTATACTTGTGACAGCTTTTCTCTTTTAGGTAATTTATTTGTGCCCTTTTAAATTATTTTATATGATTGCTGAATATCTATGTTTGTAACTATTTTCTAACCATTGAAAAAGTCCTTTGTGTCTTGTTACTTCAGATTGTTGTTCTTTTTTACAGAACCATAATTCCTCAATTTTGCCTTTCCTTCCAAATTTGACACATTGCATATTGTTATTTGCAATGCGTCAGTGATGACAACTGGCCACAAGCCCTCTCCATCTAACTAAGTGGTTTATTTCCTTTTGTCCAGCATCCCTAAGAGTCTGCGTGGTTCTGTAGGCTGTGGCTTCCGTGTGGGATTCCTCAGCCCAGGATTCAGCCTTGTTTTCACGTTCCTAACACATGCATCCACAGGACACAAGCGAGGCAGGGAACATGATGAAATGCAGCCCAGTTCTTAATCATCTCATTTACAGACGTGAGACAAATCAGTTCTGCTGACACCACAGTGGTCAGCAGCAAGCAATCTGGTCGCATTTATCCTCTAAAATGAAGTGATTTATCACTGTCCTTTATGTCCAGGAGTGACACGAGCAGCAGCTCACATTTTAGCTTCAAGGATTACATTACCCAAGGTCACAGCACAAACTATAGTTAATTGTTATGATGTAAATTCTTGAGTATGTATTGACCATTATGGAACTTCATCTAATATTTCATAATTACCATAATATTTTACTTTATTTTATTTTATTGCTGTTCTCAAAATATCAAAGAAAGTCATTCTTACTGATGTTTTAAATCTTTAAATATATTTTATACAATTATATAGCCATTGATCTTTTTATGCCTATTTATTAATATAAAAATTATATTTACCTTTTATTTACTAATACAAAATTCATTGTCTTATTACTTTAGTATGTAGAAAAATAAAATATTCTATCATTCACTGAAAATTTTTGATATTTCTATTTTTTCAAAATATCCCAGTTTTCTTTCCATACGTTGTCTTGTTATCAGTTTGGTAGTAGTTACTCTAGATCCCTAATATCACATTAAAAAATTACTACTTGGGGGACAGTTTCAAGGGAAATTATCTGCCTTTGGCAGTACAGATGGCAGGTATCAGTTATAAAGAGCCTGCAGCTCTTTAATAGCAGATGTTCGTTAATAGCTCTCAGGCTATTTGGATTTTTTGTTTTATTTTGTCTCTAAGCAGCAGATTTTGGTCATTTGTACAGTACTACAAAATTATCTACTTAAAACCATATTCTAGCTTTTTTACTCCGGAATAAGATTTACAAACGTAGCACGATTTGATGTTCTCTTACACTGATGTTCTGCAAGCTTTCTTAAAGGTAACGTAAATGGCTTAACCTGCTTGCTGCTGTAATGGAGTCGTGTTTAAAAGTCCCTTCATCTGAGGCCCCAGACGGTTGGTTCCCGGTGTCTGTGTCCACCACGTGTCTCACCTCCAGGTCACTGTCAGGGATCACCGGAAGAAGCAGCCCATGTGTGCGCCCTCTTCCGGTGGCTGGCTCCGGAGCTTCCAGTCCGTGCAGCGGCTTCTTCCCGGTGCCCGCGCAGTGCACTGTGGGAGGACGAGGTGCTTCTGTCGTGGTGGCTGGGAACCCAGGGCTGAGCCAGCAAGGGCGTAGTCCCTCATGTCCTTCTCTCTCCAGGTTCCCGGTCACAACAGGCTGGGAATCACGCCTTCAGGGCCTGCTGTGGGCCTCCCAAACCAGACCGCTCCAGCCCTCCGCCCAGCGCTAGCATTGCTCTTGGATAAAATCCATCATCAGTGCTTCTTTCAAAGGGAACAGTGACTTTTTTGGACACTCCTCAAATATTGCTTCAGAGTCCTCTTATGCATGGGGTTGCTAAAAATATTAGAAGATATCAATGGTGATAAACTGATGCTGTGTATTAGTAGTAATTCTAATAAATTTACAAGTGCTATCTGGTTTAATGATATTTGCTGCCAGTCTAAATTCAGAGGCTGATGGGAAAGCTGGGGGCAGACAGCTAAGTACATCGCCTGGTGCAGTGGTGGACTTCATCCGTGGTCTTGGGCTCTCCCTAAGACCAATGCCACGCCCATTTCTTATGAACAAACGTCTTCTCTCACTCTTGGCATTAAGTATACATATGAAGTATACATATTAAGTAGAGATATAATATACATATACAAATGAAGTTTATCTACAATCTGCCTAGGCTAGAGTGTTTTTTAATTCATGTTCAGTAACTTTTAATTTCATTTCACAATGTTTTTTGCTTTACATTCCATCTTATGGAAAAAAATAAAATTTCAAAGAAATCATAGAATAACAATAGTTAATACATTACATAGTTATCCTCAAAATGTCTTTTATCCTATTGCTTTTTTATTGCTCAGTCTCCGCTATCCTTCTCGAAATCTCTTCTATCAATTTTTATTCCATACTTTCCAAGTTTTCAGTATTACCCTGTGGGGTAAGCAATCACTCAGCTGTGATAAGCAGCATACTAATTTGTTGCCAGGAAGTAACCAATAAAAGAAAGGTGATTTAAATTAATGTTTTACTTAATTGTTTAGGTGTCTTAAATTACTGCTCTTTCTTACATCACATTCTTGACCGCAGTGTCCATGGCTCCACTAAAATTTTCATAAGGCGCAGCCCGCGCTGGCTGAGTGGACGCGTAGCCCTCCTCATGGAGGACTTTGCAAGTGTGAGCTCCTGTCATGGTTTCACGTCTCCTTGGCTTTTTGGTCTCTGCTGCTGTAGCAAACCTCCAAACCCCAAAGCACACGCCTGAAAGCTGCTCTCCATCCTCTCTAGTGACATCCAGTTCTGAACCAGCTACAGGGAGAGCTGGGCGCTCACAGTCGCCTGCTCCTTTTCCTTTCCAATCATTGCAAACCCGAACCCAGGTCTGTTCCGAGTCCACGTGGGAATTTGGCTGACACTAGGGGGTGAATCCGCGCTGGCATCTGCCTCAGAAAGGTTAGGGTTAGACCTCAAGTGTCCTCCGAAAGGCTCCTGGGTGTGCAATGAAGCTGATCTTGGCGCTGTTGCTTCCTCCACGGGCCCATCCCTTGGAATGTGCCAGAGGCAGGCCAGGAGGGAGGCGGTCCCTGGGGTGTGGCCTGGACGGGTGTGTGTGTGCTCCTCCCCACTCCGCCCCTTCTCTCTGCCTTCTGCCACCCACAGGATGAGCAGCTTCCCTCGCATCTCGCCCACAAGGCGGTCTGTATTCGAAACCAGTGTGGTGGAGAAGAAGCAAGAAAGCTGACATAATGAAAACCAGTAGGCCTCTCTTGTCTTCTTTAGATAGGACACAAACAAGACAGTATCTCTGCTCTGTACACCGAGTCTTTGCAGATTTGTCGGAGTAAGATCTCCTCCTCTCTACATTGCTGGAGTCCCATGGACTCAAGAAAACCTAAATTCTATGCATAGTTCCAAATTCTAACACTTGCTGTTAGTCAGAGAATAAAATCTCTAAGGCCAGAACTCTCGATCTGGAGGAACATCAGGTTCCTCCCCAGTGGGTCCCATCGTGGAACAGAGGACATGCAGTCTTCCCCGTGATGAGTAATGGCAATCACGGGAGTGTGCCATTGGTGAAAAGATAAAGAAATCAATAAACAGACAAAAACAAGCTGATGTGATCGTGGACACAAGGGCAAGGGAGCTGTGTGGAGGAGGGGTGCGTACCGCAGACGCTGCTACGGAAGACAGCGGGGCGGAATGTGCAAAAGGAGTCTGTGCACTGACCCTCGGCCTTTCATAGGGACTGGCCTGGCGTGAATCACAGAATTAAATGTAAAGTACAGTACTATAATACTGCTTGATGATAACACAGGAGAAAATCTGGGAGAAGAGGGGTTTGCCAGTGACTCGCTAAATACAACTCAGAAAATACTACCCATGAAATAAAAAAGAAACAACATGGACTGAGAGATATTTGAAAAGCACATACTCAAAGGATCTTTATGGAAAATGCAAATAAAAGAAACCTCTTAAAAACTCAACAATAGAAAAACAAACATGAAAACTTAAAAAAAAATCTTTGTACCTCACCAAAAAAAAAAAAAAGATTTATGAATGAAAATTCATCCATATGGCAGAAGAGCTCAAATTCATGTCATGTGAAGCTGTGAATTAAATAATGATGGACTATCACCATAACTGACTAGAATGTCTCAAAGCCCAAATTATGACATCAGCAAATGCTAGGAGCAAGTGGAATTCTTACTCATTGTTGGTGGGATCATAAATGAAGCACCTAGGCAGAGAGCTATGTGTCCATTTCTTAAAGATTAACTGTAGTCATCCCACAGGAACCGGTAAAGTGCTGCGAGGCGTTTGCCCGAGGAGGTTTAGCGGTGTGCACACAAACCTGCCTGAGGCTGTTGTGGGCTACTTTATTCACCAGTGTATCAAACTGGAAGCAGCCAAGGTGAATGCATTACTGAGCTCTCATCACTGAGACAAAACCCTTCACATAATTTAAAATAAACTTGAGAAGGTTCAGTCCATAGTTGACTGGCTCCGAGGCAGGAACTTCCTGGTGGGGTAAAACTGCTTAGTTTAGGGTGATGGGAAGCAGGGCAGGGGACAACAGCAGAGAGGAAGAGTCCAGGGACCAGACACAGTACCTAGCTCTGTGACCCACCCAGCCACACCCAGAGGTGTGCTGTGCTAATGTCCCAGGAAGCTCTCACTCCAACCAAGCTGAAAACCCATCTTAACCTCACGAAGAGCTTTGCTTGGTGAGTGGATAATCGCAAAGATAATGGAATGGATGTAATACTGCAATGAAAAGAAATGAGCCATGGGTCATCAAAACTCATGGAGGAACTCTGATACTGTTAAGGGAAAAACTTAGTCTGAAAAAGTTCTGTAGTATATGATTACAAATATGTGACAGTCTTAGGGCAAGAAAAGACATCTAGAGAGACAACCAAAAGCTCACTGGTTTGGGGATCTTGGGAGAAAATGGGGGAAATGAGCAAATGCAGCACAGGCAATTATCAGACTGGGCATCACATGACCATGTCAGGACGGGACATGATGCATTTATCAAAATCCAAAGGACTCTACAACACTAAGAGCGCACCTTACTGTGTTTTATGAGCTATAATGCTCATTAGTGAGATGCTCAAGAGTTGGACTTTCTTTTGTGCTTTGGCTTATGTTCATACTTATCCTTTACTAAAAATCTCAAAGAATAAAAGAGTTTATGAATGTCAGAAATCTAACAGGTAACAGTAAGATGAAATGCTTAACACACACCTTTAAAGAGCATTAGTTTCTCCGTTACTGCTCAGTATCTCTTGCAAATTCTGAAGTACAACAAATATGTGCCAACTGACTCATTAATAAGGAAAACTGGTGCATGACAACAAACACTCGAAGACTCACACAGAATGTGCTAGTACGTGATGGCAGAAATGACAGCCAAACCTCAGTCACCTGTGCACACAGAGTGAGTGGACAGCATTCCACCCCCACCCCAGGGCACAGGGTTCACCCGCAGGTCTACCCCACAAGAGTGTGGAAACAGGGAAAATAAAATGTGCTAGCTGCAGAGCAAAACACACAAATAATTGAATCATAAATGTACGCACACTTAGCCTACAAAAAGCAGGGTAGTTTAGAAATTAGAGCAAGATGAGTTCATACTGTAACTGACAAATGTGGTAGAATAAAATATCAGAAGAAAAGATATTAGCATCCTAGAAACAAAACAATTGTCATAGGTGCAATCCATGTCAGACCTCCTGGGAAGGTAGTTTGCTCTTTTAGACGCCAGTATGTCTTCCTCTTCGATATGCATGTTGGGAATATTATACATCAGCTTTTCAATGTTGTGTCCTAAGCCTTTAAATAATACAAAATTAACTTTCTTTAGTTGAATTCACATGCAACAAAATAGCTCATAATTAAGTGTCTCCCTATGTTTTAATCTAAAGAAGAAACCATATGAACCAGGTCACTACACAGATAGTTACTAGTTAATCCTGTCCATTTTTAATTTAAAAGTTCATAAATGGGTGTTCCAGTTTGTGTAATACTTAGTAGAGTGGAAGTTTCACCATCACAATCAGACATTTTCTGGAATTCCGGGAATTCTCTTCTCATACTTTTAAGACTCGTGACACACAGCTGGATGCTGCGATCCTGGTGCTCCCCAGGGTCCCACTGTCTGGAAGGTCCACGGTGGTCGGGCTGTTTCCACCCTTGGTGGATTAGCTGAGATTGGCAGACCACTATAGACAAAGGAGAGAGAACTGATTCAAAGACAGTGAACTGAAATGTAACATGATGCGTGAAAGCATTAATCCAGTGAACTAGCTGTAGAATATATTCCATCAAGTTCTAAGACTGTCTCTACAAAATCAGATGCAGCATGAAAAATTCCAATCATCTTCCATTCAAATTCACTAAAATAAAATTCCACTCAAAGCCTGGATCAGTGCTGCCTACAGATGTTGGCATGGAGAATATTAAATCTCCTGTAATTCTCTAGATTACATGCCTTATGACACACTTGAAAATGTGTTTTATTTAATATTAATAATTCCCTCAAATATTTACTCTTTCAAGAACTTATATTACTTTCATAGGTCTTATCAGACTATTCAGGAAGAAAAATGTATTAAGATTAAAAATACACTGGAAATAATAACAGAAATCTGATTTATAAATCTCATAAAAACCATGGAAGTAGACCCAGGGTTTTTGTCATATCATTTATGAATAGCTGCATAACTCCAAATGAAAGTCACACAGTCTCATCCATCCCTTTTTAAAAACTAACAGCTCTGAGTAGTAACTATGAACTTGTCTTGGTGGCTCTGAGAGTATCTAATGTAACCGACAATCCTTGTCATATGGGTGTGGTGTTTTCTGAGATTCCGATGTGCGATGTATACATTGAACGGTGACATCACAAGTGTATCTGTAGACTAGATGAGGAAACGTGGCGAGCAAATTCAGTTGCTTACTTGTTTTTGTGGTTCAGAAATCATGGTCTCACCTTGTTGATTCCTTTCCAGCCTCTGCGCTCTGCCTGAGACCCCTTGCCTGTGTGTCCTGCACCCTCAAACCTCACAGCATAAACACCTACTCCATACCAGTGAGTGGTAGTGACACTGTGTGACTCCTCACAAAAGCAGGAGAACGCACACCTTGTCAAGGGTAAAATTAAACACTTAGGAATAAAATCAGAGCACCCTTTTGAGCACAGGTCACCCCCCCAATCAGCAAAATGATAAAAATTTTTAAACATTAAAATCTTAGGTGAACCCATATTCTGAGGTTGTAACCCCCTGCATAGCACTAAAAATGTCACCTCCAATTTAAAATGAGAAGAAAAGGCAGAGAAAAGTAGATAAGTTTCTATAGGATCAAATCAGTAAAATAAAGCTACTGTTGGCATAGAAATCTGAGTCAAATGTAAAGAAAGATAGGGATCTCACCATGTCACAAAGCTTTTCCTGACTTGTCACGTGGGTTATCTGAGTATCGCAGGTACATGCACCGTGCAGGAAATAGGGGCAGACAAACGCTGCTCTCAAAGCTTCATGCCCATTATTTTAAAATGATTCACACAATAACCCCTATGTTCATGAGCAAAACTCAGAGCTATTGAATAGGAAGATGACTGAATAAAAGATTCCTCATGCAATGTAAATCAACAAATAAACTTGAAAGTCAGAAGAGACTTTTGTTTTTATTTTAAAACATGAAATGACTGAATAGTAATAAAATGTAGAGTTTCATGCAGAGCAGGTTATTACCAAATATCCCTGTCCAAGTTACTGATTCTGAGTAAGCACAGGAAGAAAAGTTCTTCTCTTGTACCCACATGCACACCTGGACTTGAACTGTAGCCGACTGATAGATGAGTCAGATATGAACTCAAAACTACAGGACACGCAGAGAGAGAAAAGTCAGCCATGAGCCACATCGCATACAAAAGCCACCCAGATGATGGGAAATCTTAATAAGTTTTTAAAATAACATGAAAGTTTAAAATCCTAACGTGTAAAAAAGCAAATTTAAACTTTGTACATGTTAACTTTATTGATACTGTTTTCTTCCATAACCACTAACTAGGAACAAAGGAAGAAAAAGATGGTTAGAAGTCACTGGTAAGTCCTGGCTGACCCCAGGCGAGGTGAGTGAGCCTGCGAGGTGCGGGTGGAGGCGGGGTGCCTGCCGTGACCCTCAGCCGTGTCTGGAAGCCCACACCTCCAGACAAGTGTGTGAGGCGTTCAGATTATCTTGTTATTTCAGAAGTTATTTGTAAACACAGACCATGCGAGAGCGTGCTAACTAGTAGGGATTAAGGGTGCAGACACGCCCTGTGAACCTCTGTGTGTCCCCGGCTGCCACCCAGAAACCCTGTGTCTCAGCCCGGGTCATCCTGATGTCACCGAAAGTGCTGGCCGTCACTCGCTGGATGAGTGTGCGTGTGACCTCACCCGGTAACCAATGAAGGCATTGCTCACAGTCAACTATTAAGAAGAAGATACAAAGGAGAGAGAAATGCAGGGCAAATGAAGAAATTCCTCCTGAAAGAAAGGAAGAAGTGTAACCACATCAGACTTCATCAAGTCGGCACCTTCTACCGGAAGATTTGCTGTTTGGTTCCCATGCGGGAAGCTGCGTAGAACCCTCCGCACCCTGGCAGGCCTGTGTGGAGAGCAGAAGTGACCGTGAGGGCCAATGATGGGTACTCAGTATACATATGTGTGCATGAATTTTACAAAACACAGAGTTTCACAGTGTCACATTTATAGAAGCATATAACGTATTTTGATTATCTTCATGTCCCTGTAATCCTTACTACCCCTGATCAGACAAATATGTTTCCTTAATATGTACAATCCAAAAGAAAGAAAGAAAGAAAGAAAGAAAGAAAGAAAGAGAAAGAGAGAGAGAAAGAGAGAGAGAGAGAGAAAGAAAGAAAGAAAGAAAGAAAGAAAGAAAGAAAGAAAGAAAGAAAGAAAGAAAGAAAGAAAGAAAACTACAGGAACAGAAGGCAGTTGGTTCTTCCCGGCGCCCAGACTTTTCCCTAACCCTGAACTGACAGTGGGTCGAAGATGACAGTCTTTGAAACTGCACTGAAGAGGCTGAGGGGAAAGTGAACTCCACCTCCCAAAGCCGCCTTTCCGGGGTGCAGAAGGAGTGTTGGCCTGAGGAGGCTTCCGGGAGGTCTCTCCACAGGGACAGCCGCAGCCGGGGCACTGATGTCCCTACCAGAGCTGCGTGCTGAGGCGGTGGCAGGTGCCATGCCCTTCCTCCAGGAGTGGCCCCAGACAGCTCTCCCACACGGGCGCCGCAGAGTGAGGCCGAAGCTGTGCTGTGTCCCTCCATCCTCCTCCCCCAGGGAGTCAGGCCTTCTCCTCCTGTCCTGTCACTCGTCCAGAAGCCCTAGTCTGGTATTCTGATTCCACCCATCCTGATTGCTTTGCTTTGGTTCTGTCAATAATGTCTACATGTCTGCGTTCTGCACTGACATCTTCAGGGTGCAAGATACACCTCTCAGAAAAACTCAGGGTATCACAGATTGTTAGGATACAGTGGGCGCTAAAGAATGACAACCTGTATCATTAATATGGTTTGTTTTAAGTCTTTCTTAGTTGACTTAATTGTATGTTGTAGTAGTAGCAGAAGGTCTAGTAATTACTGTGGTTTCTGAGATAGTGGTTACCCAAGATCCCATGACCTCAAAGCAGATGGTCACCCACAACATCCTAGAGAGAGATCGGGAACGGGAAAATGCTAAACAATCCCTTCTCAGAGATGCATTCTAAGGCTCAATGCTTGGTGACCCTGTGAGAGTATGGTGAACACCGGGCCACCATCTCCAGAGCTGCTGCCTGACCGGTGCTGTGACCCGGCACCTCAGGGTCACTTCCATGCTGGGAGATTAGGGGTCACTCAAGCCTCCCACCCAGGCTATTTGTGCCTCCTGGTGACCTCTCATTTGCGGTCCCAAATTCCCAAACTCTGGGGCTCTATGCCTCTGCCCCCTCCAACTGCTTTCCAAGGAAAAGCCTTAAAGCCCTACCATATGTCTTACCACATGCTGCCCAGGGATCATGGAGACATCCTTGATCTACCTGTCTTTCTGTCCATCTATAGATCTAGATATTTTGCTCAAGAAATGACAACCATTCAGTAAAATGGTAAAAAACAGCATACCTCTATATTGTCCTTTTGCCTAAACTGAAAAATGATTTACATCAAGACAGCAAAGAAATGAAACAAAACAGCAACCGAACATGGACCACAGTAGCCAGCTCACTGGTGCCCAGCCACAGCCTGGGAGGACACCTGTGGTCCATGTCCTTCTGTGGTCTCCCTGGTGACCTCTGTGACTCTGTCCTCTTCATAGAACCGCCTCCTCTCCCGTGCACCCGTTGCTCCCCCTGCTCTCCATACTGGAAACTGATGTCTTCGTGATGCTGCTCTTGACAGATCCAAGCTTGTTGCACTTTGTAGCATTGAGGTGACATCAGTTGATCTCAACATGGCGCTGTCAGTGCTGTGTAAGAGGAGGACGTGGAGATGGTGCGAGTACTACACCCCCCAGAGGGCAGGGAGCCTGCATTCGATATAAGGGAGGAAAAGAGGCCTGCTCTCCCCCACTTTTATTCTTGTTCCTTTTTCTGTCTTCTTCCACCTTGAACTGTTGCCCTTTACTATGCCATTAGACCTCCGGGCCAACAGATTACAGACTGGAACCTCCTCAAACTGTGAGTTAAATAAATCTTTCCTCAAGGTCCTGAGTTTTACTCCCAGTACAAAAAAAATCCAAAATCCAAAACCCTTTCCTTCCTTAATTTTGGGCAATTGGTGTTTTGTGACAGCAATGAGAGACAAGTAACCAAGACACTGGGCTTCAGAGGGATGAGCCACTTTAAGGCCAGAGCAACCTGGCCAGACCAACACTGTCACACTGGTCTCCTGTCTGGTGTCACATGGCCTGGTCTGTGCACACTTTGTGCTGGTGCCATCACCACAGCCTGTGATGCACCACAGTCTACTTGCACAGGAGAGCTGAGAGCTAACGGAGTGTTTGCTCATCCCAGCCCTCTCTCCTTTCACTGTTCTGGATCCTAAAGTTCCTTGTGTTGTGGCTTTGCTCTGTTTGAGTCTTCACTTCCATGACAAAGAACAAGTAATCACAGGGGTAGATAACATCAGTCACATGATCTTGAGAGACCCACGGGCACACAGCAGCTGCGTGCATGTGGTGAAAATGCAGTGCAAGTGGATGCTGCTGCGTGTCGCCCAGGGGGACAGCAGGCTGTGAGCATGTGATGCTGTGTCCCCATCTGCTCCTTCACCAGATCTGGCACCATGCATCTTCTGACAACTCCAGGAAACCAAAATGACTGGGAAAGGTCAGCATTTGAATCAAATCATTGCCAACAGGCAGCCAGGAGGGCTCAACTAGAAACACTCACGACAGAGGACTCCGGAGCTGCTGCAGAAAGGGGCAGGTCTATGGGGTGAGTGTGTTCCAAGCAGAGTGGAGAATTTTGAGTAGGATTAAAGGCAATGTACCTTTTTATTGTAAAACATTTTCACAAATTTTAAAAAATTCTTCTGCCACACCTCATGTGCTGTGAACAGAGAAGAGGGGACAGGGAGTGGTCACCTCTCCTGTGGCGCAGACCACTAGGAACAACCTTGCATCAAAACTGGCAACAATCACCCTGGGCCTCAGCACTCCCAGCCTGTGACACACTTGTAAAAGCAACCACACCTCAGCAGAGTTGGCCCAGCGACAACTCTGGCCACACGTGCTTGCAACTGCTGGTCTTCAGCAGAAGAACAAGGGTCCACTGGATGTGAGGCCGAACCCTCCCGCCCTCTCCGTGAGCTGTGAAGAGCCGCAGCTGTGTAGGGAAGGCCAGGTGGCCGCAGCAGGTAGACACTGGGACCTGATCTCGGCGAATGCAATGTCTCACAGCACAGCAGGAGAGTTCGAACCACGCCAGCTGTTGCTTTGTGAGCAACTGGGCGAGAACTGACTGAGGACCTCGGCAGTCCCTCAGATGTCCCTCGAGGGCGGACAGAGCAGGCAGGGCACTGCTGACCCTGTTACCCTTCTTACCACTGCTGCTGTGCTCCTTGCATGGCTCTGCTCTAACCTGGGCAGCCCTGTGCTGAGCAGCCTCCTCTGCAGCCTTGAGCCACTTCTTCCCCGCTCCTGGCTGTTCTGATGGAAGACCTCAGGCCCCAGCCACCTCCTGTCTGGGAACACCCAGGACTTGGGGCTGCTCCTCTCTCTGCTGTCTCCCTTCAGCTGGACCTTTCCTCCTGGGCTTTCCTCTGAAAGGCAGCCCTGACTCTTTTTACCTGCCATCTCTCAATGCCCCTCTCTTACACCCACACACCTGGCACACTGAGACTTGTGTCATTTTACACACTCCGCTCCAGGTTAGCATATATATATCAGTGGAAGTTGGGAATCAATATTCGTTAGGAAGATAGAAGCAACTGCAAAACGCTGCAAAGCAGAGCTTAACCACCTTTTCTATTTTTCCTTAATGGTTAATGAGATTTTAGTAATTTAAACTTACTCAAGGGTAAATATTTTAAAATGACTGTAATGATGACCTTCTTGAAAACATAAATGCCTTAAATTAGTTTTAGTGCTTCCATAATTGCAAGCTGTACATACTGACATCTTTCTTTTGTTCAGTCATCACTGTGAGACTACAAACCTCCCAGGGGTATATCTAGAAGACATAAGTGCTGCTCTTTTTCAATTTCCAGCATTTATTCATTGCAAACAGCCAATTTACAGATGGCATAAAGCCACTGAGATTCCATATGAACACCTACAAGGATTCATCTGCATATCAGAATTATGTCAATAATTTGAAACTGTCTTAAACAGTTTGCCCTAAATGGTTTGTCCTAACATTGTTTTCAAGATATTCATCTAAATTTAAGGTTATAAGACATGCATAGATAAATAAAATGCATTTACTTACTTTGAATGAGAAAGATAGAAAAATTGATATCATGCACACATAAAAAGGCAGTGAATGACAGTGATTAAACAGATAAACAGTAGGTTATGAGAGGAAGTGTCATTTCATTATAATCTTACCAGAAAGACTGCTCTAATTATAGATATTTACCATGAACCTGCTAGGGTTTGCACTCTTTGCTGAAGACATGTGAGTAGAAAATCCCTGATCCTCTGTCTGAATCTAATATTTCAGAATGTTCTGGGAAGATGCCATTCATTCAAGCTACACTTCTGCCAGACAGGCCAGGAAACTCAGAAATAGTTTCATGTTCCTGTAACCAGTCACCATCGGCCAAGTCCCACAGAATCAAAAACTTTGCCATAGTTTCCACCACATTCTGAGTAAAGACTTAGTCACCATAAAGAGAAAATGTGCTATACTATATTGTAGAGTGGAAAAAATTCTTGAATTGATCTCTTAAAAGAAAAAGTCCTTGTAAAAAGGTAACTACATCATCAGACAAATACAACTGTTATTCATCAGCTAAATGTTAATTTTTATTTTATTACACAGATGTCAGACTTTGCCATGGGGCATAGGGGGATGATAAAGTGACAAGCAGTACCAGGAGTGGGGTTTTCCCTTAGGAAGTTAATAATGCAATGGAGCTGATAGGTGTGTACCAATAATCAAAAACTCAATGAGTGACAACTCTGATAACTATAATGGGGAGACCATGAGCTGGGAAGGTATGTGAGGTGGGGATGTGATGCTATCTGAAGATGGAGGGCTTCATTTTGTTATTGTTTGAAGATGCCAATTTGATACAGATTTGAAGATGGAGTGGGAACATCTGGACACAGCACTGAGAGAATGCAGGTACCAGAGAGCACTAGAGCCACTGAAGTGTTGCTTGAAAGAGGAGTTGTATTTTGAAACACATCTGGAAACTGCAGAGCAGCCAGAGCAGACATCCTGTAACCAGTATCATCTCTACTATCCTGAAAAGTTGAGGCTGCAGGAGGATTTGAAGTGGATAGATGAGAAGATCAAATATCCTTGTACTCTGATCATAAAGTGGTAAAAAATAAAAAGAAAGCGGGATGTAACAAGGGACAAACTTCATTGTTATACCTTGTTTCTTTGCAAATCAGTACCGTAATAAAATACTATGTAATTAAAGTTGCTTTTGTATTTAATACAATGTTGTAGACACCTTTCCTTAGGAGAAGATACCACTCCACGTGCTCCACAGCCTCACAATAGGCATGATGTTGATGGCTTGCTTGTGCTTTCCACAAATCCTTACTTTATCTCTTTTTTCCATGTTTCAGATAATATTCCTGATAATGTAATATTTATCAGTATCAAATATTTATATGAAATATTTGTATATATTTCTAAAAAGTAAATTTATATAGAGAGAGGCTGAATTAAGCTGAGGCCTATTTCAGAAATTCATAGATAACATCAAACTGTCATTTAAAATAATATGCCAATGAGTTCTCCCCTAGCACTGATAATGAGGATGTCCTCTCCTTTACGGTAAAAATCCCCAGATTGTCTTTGCCAACAGCTCATTCTGCTTTCTGTGGAATGCTTAGCTTTAACTTCCTGCAGTGCCACTGGGTTTTACGCACCCCTTCTTTTGACCACCATGATCAGCACCTTGTTATTACTGGAAAATACATTTTCTCTTAAATCACAAGTGCCAACATTTATGTCCTAATTCTAATTACTTAGCTCAACAAACATAGGAATTATGCACTTACTTTTACTGCTATAATGAAGGCCACTTAAAAATAAGAAAATTGACTCAAAGCAGTTAAGAAACTTGTTCAAAGTCATACAACTAGAAGACACACACAAGACTCTTAACATGATGCTGTATTTCTTGAGAGAAGCCCTAAAAATCTCAAAGACTGACAATGAAACTAAGGCAGTAATTAAAACCAAAACCTTGCCAACTAAGAACAGCCCGGAATTTGGTAGATTCAAGTGGATTCATCACTGAGTTCTACAAGTTGTTCACGGATGATCTAGTGCCAGTACTCTGCAAGCTCTTTAATGAAATTAAAAGGGAAGGAGAACTCCTAAAGTCATTCATGGAAGCTAGCATTACCTTGATTCCAAGTCAAAAAGAGAACTCTGGGCCAGTCCCTTTAATGAGCACACAAAAGTCTTCAATAAGATACTGACAAACAGAGCACAAAAATCATCTAAAAGGTCATGCATCGTGACTAAGCAGGCGTCACCCAAGGGCTGCACGGCTGGTTCAACAATGTGCAAGTCAATAGACAATTCTCCACATAAACAGAAACAAGGACAAAAGTCATGTAATCATCTCAATGCACAGAGAAAAAGCCTTTGAAAAATTGAGTTATGATAAAAACCCTAAAGAAAATAGGTGTAGAAGGACCTTGTCTGGATTCAATAGGGCAATTATGACCAACATACTACCAGCATCATACTAAACAGGGAAACACTGAAGGCTTTTTCTCTAAAATAGGAACAACACCAGGATGTCACCATGACAAATCTTGCTCAATATAATACTCAAACTTTGAGCCAGAGCAATCAGGCAAGGGAAAAATGTAAAAAAGAAGTATAGGAGGGAAAAAAGTCAACCTGTCTTATTCACAGATGTTAGGGTCCTTTACAAGGAAGACCCAAAAAATTTCTACCAAAATTCTCTTGGAAGTAAGAAACAAATTCATCAAGAAGGCAGGGTGCAAAATCAACTCATAAAATGGATATTGTTTCTGTACACAAAGAATGAACTCATCATTCACAATAGCTTCTGAAAAATTAAATAGTTAGGAATTAATCTTACCCAGGAAGTAAAAGACCTCCGCAATGAAAACTGAAGTATTGTGAGAAAAGAGATTGAAACGGTTTTAGAAATGGAGTGATTTCTTCAGCAAATACTGTCAAACTGTGTATACTGTTTAAACTGATACATAGATTTACTGCAGTCCCAATCAAAATACCAACAGTATTCCTCATAAAACTAGAAAAATATCCTAATATTCTTATGATACGCAAAGAGACTCCGGATAGCAAGAGCAAGCCTGGAGAACAAAATCAATGCAGAGGCATAGCAATCCTGGATCACAAATTATATTAGAAAGGTAAAGTCATACAAACAGCATGGGCCTGGCACAAAGCAGACATGTGGACCAAGAAAACACAAGGGAGGACTCACGGTCAATCACCATTCAGTCTCCTGATCTGTGGTCAAGGCACCAAAAGTGCACTGGAGGAAGTGCAGCCTCTTTAACAGTGAGCAGGGAACATGGGCTGCTGATATCTGAAGGTTGAAGCTACTCTCGTATCCATCACCATGCACGTAAATAAAATCAAAATTAATAAAAAACCTAAATATTAAAGCAGGAACATTTAATCTAAGAAATAACATCATGAATCAAAAATGGAATCATATCAAGTTAAAGATTCATGCACAACGAAGGAAAAAGTGGAGTGAAGAATCAACCTACAGAATAGAAAAAACCTATTAAATACTCCTCAAACAAGGAGTAATATTAGGATATAGAAAGAAGTCAAAACATTTAGACACTCCCGCAGTAAAAGACCCAATGAAAACAATAGACCATGGAAACAGGTAACTTCTCAGGAGTCCACGTGACCAATAAATACCGGAAAAAATGCTCGACATCCCAGGCCATTGGAGAAATGCAATTTAACGCAATCTTATATTCCACCTTACCCCAGGAGGAATGGCTAATCATGAAGAAACCAAATAATAACAAATACTGTCAAAGCTGCAGAGTAAAAGGAACATTTCTTCATTGTTGGTGGGAATATAAATTAATGCAACCAATATGAAATTAGTACTGAGATTCCTCAGAGACTAAAAACCGGAAATTCCGTTTGACCCCTCCATCCCTCTTTCAGATATCCTCTAGAAAGGGTTAAAGACACCACAGTACAGCTTGATGTGTGTGCTCACATTCGTAGCAGAGGCTTGGTCCCCAAGAGAGAATTGGAGGAGTCCAGGAACCTTGGCCAGGCAGGCCCCAGCAAGAGGTCTTTAGGAATTGGCAGCACGCCCAGGAACAGCACGTGGGACCGTCACCTCCCCCTGGTTTCCCCGGCTTGGGGTGTGAGTGGTTTTCTAGGTGGTGGCTCCTGTCCTGCTGTCCTAACTTTGGAGAGAGTTTAAACAATAGGGCAGCTAGATCATGGCATCTAACCTTCAAAGCTGTGAGCCAAAAGAAATCTCTTTTCTTCATAGCTTAGTTAATTCAGCTGATTCATTACAGTGATGAAAGTCTATGAAAGTATATATATATGTATGTATATATATACATATACAAGTTTGACATATATGTAGCATAAAGCTTTGTGCTACATTAGGGAAAATACAAAGTTAAATATGAGAACTGATACACAGACATAATTTATTATTAAACATGAGAGCCAAGGAGGACTCTCCACATGGAACAGGTCAGTGGGGAAATCCCTTGCCATGACCTGGATAAATACATGGGAAAGGTGTGTTCCATGGCTAGGAGATGGCCACAGTGATCGTGGGGAGCTCACACCGCCAAAGGAATTTCAGAGCAGAATCAGATGTTAGGTGGAGATAAGTACATTGCAAGGCTATAGAAAGGGCTTGAAAGCATTTGCATATCAATAGCAAGCATGATTTTGCTCTGAGAGTGGAAAGCCCTTGAAAGGTTTTTAAAAGGGATTAAAAGGTTACAATTTCCCTTTTAGGGGAATCATTGTGACTACTTCACAGATTGTTGATGCGAAGGGAAGGGACCAGCATGAAAGACTGTCATAAGAAGCACATTCTAACAAATAAGTGAGATGATTACGAGTGAGAAGTGAGTTGCAGATTCAGATATAAAAAGGAGAAATCAAAAGCAGATCTGAGGTACAATCAGTCCATAGAGAGGCTGGAGCTCGGAGGTGGCCGAACGGTGGAGGAAGAAAGGCAGAGAGGCGACGAGGACACTATGCCCTGTGGTAGTCGACACTGTGCATGTGACACAGCAGGGGAGCAGCAATGTCAGGTTCAAGATTTGTTGACTTTGAAGCATGGTCAAGTGGCTTGATCTCTTTGGCATTTAATGGAGCAAGATACCTGACACTCACAGTTTACAGGGGGAGAGGCTCACCTTGGCTCATGATTGCAGGAGGCTTAGTCCATGGCTGACTGACTTCACCGGCATGGACTCTGGGGACGAGAGCTCTGCACCCTTCAGGAGGTTTGCTCACCTCCTGAAGGTCAGAGGTAGCAAACACAGCAAAGAGGAGAGGGAAGGAGATACTCCCTTCAGGTCAGGCCCCAGTGACCTGCCCCCAACCAGCACCCCAAGACCCCAGCAGTAGGAGGCTTCTGGGGGACATCCCACATATACCTGTAGCAGTGAGCCATTCCTCTGTTTTCCAGGATACCCTAGGAATACGATGCCAACTGTGGGAAACTGTGTAGGATTTGGTGTTCACTGGAGGAATACGGAATTCACAGTAATGACTCACATTGCTGTGTGCAGACCGAGGGAGGGCCCAACAGGACCCAAAGCATCTCTAAGAACAAGCACACTCTTCTGTATTACTGGATTTGAACCCAAGAATTTCCCACTCTGCTATACTTTCGGCCAGTTTTTGTTTTTTATTTTGAGATAAAGTCTTGCTAAACTGCCATGTTGCCCATCCTGGGGTTGAACTTGTCACCTTCCTGCTTCAGCCTCCAGGAGCTTTGGGATTACATGGATGTGCCAACAGGCTGAGCATCACTCGTTTTTAAATAGGATTAAAAAGGAGCCTGAGATTGAAACTGGAGAAAAAAGATAAGAACAGAAAGATGAATAAGCATTTCCAAAATTAAAGAATCCACACTTTTCAAAAAGGACAGCAAACCCAGAGGATCACTTCTTGTTATAATTTCAAGTTAAAAGACTGGAAAAATTACCCACAGAAATTAAATATAAGTGACAGATTAACTTAAAAAAATCGGTTAGTAGTTCATAGTAACCAGGAAACAGATTTAATTGTGGTTAAGCATGAAAATAAGCAATTAAAAGAAACTTTAGAAGTAGAAAATAAAAGCCACCATTCAAAGTGCCGAGGACATGGAATAGAAGAGACCTGAGGTGGATTGTTCTCAGGATGGGAAAAGAGAAAGGGACAGCAGTTTCTTAACAACAGGAAGGAGCCCCAAAGGCAGGAAGGGTGCAGAGCAACTTGGAGGTCCCACTGCCTGTGCTAGGCAAAGGGTTAGGGTCAGCATCAGACCTGGCGTCCGCCAGGAGCCCTGGGCAGTGCTGCTGGCCAGGCCGAGAAGAAACGTTACACTGGCACTGCTGACTCGGGACTTCTGCTTTGGAAATGCCACCTAGAGACACTGCAACAGCTTTCAGATAAAGTCATTTGGGGGCACTTAAGTCCTGAGTTCACACTGGAGATGAACATCAGGGGATTCTCAGAATGTTTGTAGAAATTAAGCTGCAAGACCGAACAAGGACACACAAGGTCAAAGACACACAGAACACAAATTGGTTCAGAGCGGTCCAGGGCATGTTTATTTAGGTCTATCTTGCTAAAAACGTGTGAGAACACAGCGACATTAGGTTCCACAGCAGTGTCCGGCACAGAATTCCCTAGAGCTCTAGTAGCAAGTGGTCGGGGCTTCAGAGCAAGGGGGACAGTCAGAATGGCAGGGGGCACTTCCCGACCACTTCCTCTGCCCCCAATCTCTCTCTTCTGCTGATTTAAAGCTAGTAGCTCATTTGACGCTCACAATAAACCAACAGAAAAGACTCAGCTCTCATCCTGATTTGATGTATTACAGAATCAGGTCACAGAACATTGCCCAAGACCCCACAGTTAATTATATGTTAAAGCCGAGATTTAAACCCAGGCAATTGGACATGGAGTCTACAACTCAAGCACTACACTGGAGGAGGAAGAAGGAAAATCTGAGTTTTCCCCGGGAGTCCAGGTGGGCCAGTGCGATGCGGATCTGTATAGTTTATGAATCACCACTAGACAGTGTCTATCGGGTTTTAAGATTCCCTGTAATTAACCAAAACGTGTTTCCCAATGTTGATGATTTTACAAGGAGAGAGATCTGGATTTCATTTCAGTAACAGAGCAACTGGCCTTGAGGCCCATGTTTGGACCTCTTATTGCTTCTTATTGCTCTGTACAGAATATCAGGGAACACGGAAACAGTAACAGTAACAACACAAACTGACCCTGATGACCAAGAGCACAACCTCAAGCTCAGTCCATCCTTTCCTTTGCATTCAGGAAAGGGATTGCAGGTTTATAATCATCGTATCTTTCCATATTAATTCTTATACAAAATGTTTTACCATACTGTAGTATGTATTTGGAACTGCTGGGTTTTTCATGTTTGGCTTTGTTTTTTGGGAGGTGTGCATTTTTGGGGTTTGGGGTTTTGTTTTTATTGTCATTGTTTGTTTTGTATTAAGGATTGCATCCAGGGTCTCCACAATAAAATCCATCCCAGTCCCTTTCTACTTGTCATTTTGAGACAAAGCCTCAATATGTCACTGCTACTCAGGCGGGGCATGGATTTGCCATCTTCCTGCCTCAGCCTCGGAGAGTGCTGGGATTACAGGTGGGTGTACCCTGCCCAGCTTGAGACTGGTGGTTTTGTCCTACTGTCAGTTTCCCAGCTCCCCCTTCCTGTGTGGGTCCAGGTTTGTGTGCACCCTAAGAGAAGATGGAACAGATTCAAAGTGCAGAGGAAAGGGGAGGGCAATTAGTTCCATGCTTTGAAAATCAATGCGAGACCCCAGGGTCCCAGCAGCTCCAGCCCACGTCCAGGACCTGCTGGCCGCCCTCAGGGCTCGTCTTGCCTCCTCTCCAGTACAACCCACCCTTCCTGAGGACCACAAATTTCACCGTCTTAATGCTGGAACCATGGACAGAGATTCACTGACCGTGACAGTGACCAGGCCAGAGCTGCCCTGCTCTGTGATCTCACTGAGAGTGCTGTGCACCAGCCACTCTGAGACCTTCATTCCAAAAGCACAGTGTCTGACTCAACCAAGCTTACGTTAAGCTCCAACTACTCCATTTGTGTCATATTCTTATGAATTTTTCCTAAAATTTTATGAATCCTTGAGTATCTACCAATGTTTGATTCTCCAGTGTATTGGTCAGTTTTCTCAATGATGCTACAGAACATCTGACAACACACTTTACAGAGGAGCGGTCACGTGGCTCTTGGTCCCAGAGGATTCAGCCCATGGTAGACCAGTTCCTAGGCCAAAGCATCACCCTAGAGGGCCATAGTGGGGCAAAGAGGCTCAGTCCATTCTTGGCAGCCAAGTGGAAGAGCAGGGAACAGTGCCAGAGAGGAAGGGGCAGGGGCCAGGCATGACCCACCCAGATGTCCCCAGAGGTGCTTCACTAATCCTTCACCTGCTCCCGAGCCAGGCCAGGTGACTCTCCAGGGAAACCATCACATCCATTCACACTGAAAAACAGAATTAATTTTACCTTAACATAGATGACAGATGTTTCCTCTGGCTACATATGGGTGTGTCTTTTCCCCTTGCAGGAGACCTGAAGTGTGAGGGTGACCCCGCAGCTACCCACTTCCACTTCAAAGAGGCAGACAGTAAGGAGTCTGCTGGCTGCCCCAGTGCCTGCAGGAAACTAAGTAGTGTGCTTCCCTGGTATCAGTGAATGAATGAATGAATGAATTTTCTACTTTTATTTAACTGAGGAATGTGTAGTGGTTTCTAAATACTACTCTGTGCACGATTTGCTTCTCTCAGAACTGGCAATATTCAAAATAAGAGTCTTTAAAGTATGCTCTTTTTTTCTTTTTGACAGAAACACAAAACAAAACACAAAAGAACTCATGTCTAAAAGACAGAGGGGTGAAGTAGGTTGCTCTTATGGGCCAGTGTCATGGTTGACTGGTTGTGTCAACCTGAGACATCTAGAGACTTAACTAAATCAGTTTAGCAGTTCTACACCCTAGGGTTTCTAAACCCACCCTAGGGAGCCTCGCTGCCTGGTGGTATAAGAGGGGAGGAGGAAGAGCGGATGAGGTTCTGCTCTTCAGAGGAGCTCCAGTCTTTGCCTTTGTGTTGGATGTCATCTCTGTCTTGCAGTGCAGACTCTTCTGCTTCTGCCTTGGATCCTTCAGCCTTCTGTCACAGCCCCACCGGCCTGCTGGTGCAGACTTCCCCAGGAGACTGCAGTGAACTCCAGACCTTCGGTTGAATCCTTCGGCCTGTGGTGTGCAGACACCCTCTGCACACTTCCTCATCTGACCCTTTGGCTGACCATCATAAGCCAATCTTGTTATATCTTATACATTTGTGTATCTCATGTTGTATCTGTGTTATCTAGTAAAGCCCTGACTGATACAGCCAGTTATAAAACAGACACTATGCTAACTTAGTGCACCTGAAAATTAGACACCAAGGTGGGTCTAGGATTACGATGTGAGAAAAAGAAGTCTAGAAATCTTCCAGAAATTAA
Source organism: Dolichotis patagonum (assembly GCA_004027295.1). Classification (NCBI taxonomy): domain Eukaryota; kingdom Metazoa; phylum Chordata; class Mammalia; order Rodentia; family Caviidae; genus Dolichotis; species Dolichotis patagonum. The sequence goes on along the minus strand of PVJX010002869.1, from coordinate 65,851 downwards.
GCATGGGGCACAAATTTCTCTGCCCGGGCTTACCCTGGTTTAGGATGATATCCAGCTCTCTGGCTGGGCCTCAGCTAGGCACAGGGTCACAACCCAGGAAACAGGGCCAGTGGCAAGTCCTGGCCACGCCTGGTCCCTGCTCCAGTGTGCAGCTCAGCATTTGGAGCCGTTGCTTCCAGTCCTGGTCAGCTCACTTTGACACTGTGGCCTGGACGTTGTCTGTCTGTGCACCTGCTCTCTATGTGCTGTCAGGAGCTCGATTCCATGGGATCCACGGTGCGTGGTTTAAGCACGGCAGCCTCCCTCCCCTGGGATGTGCTTGGTAAGAGATACAACTGACGACTATGACGTGTGTTTGAATTGTGAAAATGTGTTACAGCACAGAGAGGTTCTCATTGTCCCCCTCAGCGTCGTCCTCCTCTCTGCACACTTATCCCATCGTCTCTGCCCCTTTCTGCAGCAGCTCTGGGGTCCTCTCTCCCCTGCATCTTTAGCTATGCTGCCCTGGCTGCCTCGGCGTCCTGAATCAGTGAACTGTTTCCCTCTCCTTGTTATTCTGAGTTTCCGGATCCAGTGAACAAGGTGCAGGAGGACACAGGTCCTGTCTGTGAGAGCTGCCTTTCTGCTGGAGGGTGCTCGGCAATAGCTTTCACCGTAGTGTTAATTATACCTAGTAAACGCACTCACAGAAGCGGACTGTACCATCTTCTGACACAGTGTCATGTCATGTAGTTCAGGGTGGCCTTGTGCTCACAGTAATTGTCCCATCTCAGTCTCCCAATAGCTGGGATTATGGGTGTTGTCACCATACGCAGCCAAAACAAGACTTCAGAACTGCTTCAAAAAGGAGCAAGAATGATGAGCAATGTGATTTCAAGTGAGGGCTAGTATTTTGAAGAAAATTAATGCAGTATGTCCCTTACTATAATAATTTTTAAAAATTTAAACATTCATAATAGTTTTCAAATATTTACTCTAATTTCAATATTTTAGAATTATCAGAAAAAATATATTAGCTTAATTTGTCAAATCATTAATGATTAGACGAGAATACATATATTTTTGTATTCTTTAATTTAAAAACTATTAACTATATAATCTATACATTTATACATGTAACACATGTGTACACATGTTAAAAAGGTGTAAATGCAAAAACAGACCATGTTTTGCTTATTTCCTTAGCCAGCTCTAAACTTAAAATTCGGTATCTTTTAACTTTTGATCACATTCTATTTCCTCACAGAACTCACAAAGATTAATATGTAGTTTTCCAGCACCATTTGTTGAAGCTCTGTCTTCTTTATTGTATGTGATTGTCACGATTTTCCAGCTTTATAAATGATATAAATGATTCTTTAATTCACCCAGAATATAGTTCATGGTGAGTTTTTGAGGTCCATTTGTTTGCTTTTTGGTGATAATTTCTATCATGATTTAGTATCTTATGTAAAATTGTTAAGTCATTTTTTATAATAAAAAATATTCTTTTATGTTATTGACTCATCATAGCAACTCTAACATTTTAAAATGTAGCATTTAGAAATATGAAAGAAACTTTCTCTTCTTTACTTTCTTTAAAATTTTTATAACTCAAATATTTAGTTTTTAATTCTGTAGAATTTTCTCATTTACTTTGAAAATAAAAGTTGTTCCTATTTTTAAAAAATCTTTCAATTTCATTACTCAAAGAAATTTTATTGAAAATGAAATTAAAATCCTATTTAAATTTTAGAGTTCTTTTATGATGATTAAGAAATAATTGGATTTTTAAATTTTTTTCTTTTAAAATGAAAAAGTATAAAAATTATGATGCAGAATTTCAGAACTAAATAATAGGAGATTAACAATGATTGATATAAATAATTGGATATTTGTAACACTAGATCTTCAGCAGTAACAAAACTGATATTTTCATTGTTTTCAAGAGATACTTATTTCTGTCCATATTGACGTTGGTATTCTATCATATACAAAGACAATTATATATTTTCAGTTACTCTTTGTAGACCTCAAACCATAACATGAGAGAGAGAGAGAGAGAGAGAGAGAGAGAGAGAGAGGCACTGTCATTCAAAAAGTTAAAAGCAAAACGTTTCCAGTGTGTAAACTTCCTCAGTACATCAGCGGGCAAACACTCAGTACAAATTTCTCTTCCAAGTCCAGCTATCCAGTCGTCCTTCCTCACAGGCAACCAATGCCCTTAATTCTCTGAGTCATTCCAGAGATATTCCAGAAAGAGCTTAGAAAAGATGCATACACCTGTAAATACGCACTTGTTTCTTCAAGATGTGTACACATTTTAAAACAAACAGAACACAAATGCAAGGATACAACACAGTTCCTTTTCTATATCTTATTAATCACTCCAACTCGATCTCCAAGGTGACCTTTGTATTGTAAGCTTCTTGCGTGCCAGTGTGCATGCCCCAACTCACGTTCCCGGCTCCCTGCGGGTAACTCCCGAGCAGGAGAGGTCTCAGCATCCATCCATCCATCCAGGCTCCTCTGTCACAGTCCTCAGGGGTCGGAGGAGAACCCTGCTGCGGGCACAAGCTGCCCAGGGCTCCCCAGGAGACTGACCTCTCATCTCTGCAGAGTTTCTCAATTTATAAAAGACAGTGGACACCACGGGGGTGCATTTCTCCAGCTGCCAAATGTTTAGCATAGACCATTTTAATTTGATTTGGTAAATAGAATAATGTGACACTTACTAAATACCAACACTGTACTTAGATATGTGGGAGTCATCACATTTCATGTGATTCTTCTTCACAGTTTTAAACCCTCTCATGTTTCTTATGAATTGTAGACAAGGGACTGAGAGGGATTTCTTGTAATTCTCACGCTTCAGATCTGGTGTGAAACATAAACACTTGTGGAGGTGCTACGGTTTGGGTCTACAGTGTCCCAGACTCGCCCGCCTGTGGAAGGTGCCTGGATCCCGGAGCACCACGCTGCGCTGTGGGGTTATCCACCGCAGCTCAGGGCTGGTCCTGCTATGGGGGGCGGGGCCTGCTGGAGGTGGTCACTAGGGCATGACCAGGAAGAGTTTGTTCTCACCCCCAGCTCCTCCTCCTCTCTCTGCTTCCTGGCCGCCATGGGTGGAGCATCTTTTCTTCTACTCTGCCCTTCTACCGTCTTATTTCTACCTTAGAGCAAGAACACCACGGACTGAAACTGCAAGCCAAAACAATCTCTCTTCCTTCAGGTTATGGGCGCAGAGTATTTTTTCTCAGCAACAGGAAAACAACTAAGACACAAGGAATCAAAGAATCAGAAGCCCTTCAGCCTCAGCCTGACCATTCCAAACAGAGAGAAGGTTCTGGGCGGGTCCTCGCATGGGCCAAAGTGGACTTTCCGTTTCATAGTCCCCTTTCAGTTGCACCGGCACATAGATCATTAGTAAGATGGGGACATCTAAAGAAGAACACAGCTCACCAGGTGGATGCCCCAGCCTCACCGCCCAGGCGTGTCCAGGAGAAGAAGCCAGTGGACTGGACAAGAGCTGTGGATTCCTTAGATTGATTGTGAACATGCTAAACTGTTCACAGAATAAAGCCTGAAGGAAACAGGAAAGGAGCAGTCGGCCTTGGAGAAATGGGCCTAGTCCAAAAAGTATCTACAGTGCTCTTTAAACCAGCTATGTGGGTGTGTAGTCCATTCACAAAACTACACGACCATCATGTTACTCTACTTGATGAGTTTAAACATGGAAATAAAACAGGAAACCATCTCAAAAGTCAAAATAATTAACATGCCCATCCCCTTGACAATTTTCTGTGTCCTGCTTGTTGTGTGTATGTGGGTATGGAGAATGCACAGCATGAAACTGACCCTCTAAGGAACTGTTAAACCTGAGTGCAATTATCCTGGCTATGGATGCAGAGTGTTGCATGGCAGCACATCTCTGTAACCAAATCACCTCGCACAACTGTAGCTTTATATAAATTGGACAACAGCCTTCACTGAATCAGTAACCATGATTCTTGTGTCTGTGAGTTACTATGCATGTTATTATTTTCAGTACCCCATACATATAGAATCGTGGAGTATTTTTCTTTCTCTCCCTGGTGTATTTCACTGGTTGGTTCTTGTTTGCCAGACTGTCGGGATTTTTTCCTGTTTTTGGACTGAATATATTCCCTGCAGTCTTTGCGTTATACAGTGTTCTCCACTCACCTGTCAAGAGTATTCACATTGTTTCTCTAACTCTGTTACTGTGAAGACTGCTTCAGTGAGCATGGGTGGAAATGGAGATGTCTCTTTGAAATTCTCATTTCATTCTTTTGTGAAGTAAGGCTGCTGAATAAAGTGGCAGTCACCTTCAGTTTTTGTGGCACCTCTGCTGTATTTTCCACAGTGACTGCATTAGTTTACATTCCTATCATCAGGGCGAAGAGCTTCCGTTTGTTTGTTTTTTGTTTTGGTTTTGCACACTCTTATTACTTTCTTACAATAATGATTCCAGTGGGTAGGAGGTGATGCGCACTGTGATTTGGGATTTTCATTTTCCTACATCTTTTCATATGCTGCTCATTTGCACGTTTCAGCTGAAGAAATGCCTATTCTGGCCCTTGCCCCATGTTTTTAAATCTGGCTATTTGATATTGTGATATTAAGTTGTGGAGTTCCTTGCATGTTTTGGATATTGAGGTCTTAACAAGCACGTGATTTGAAAAGTTTTCTTTCTTTCATACTGTAGGTTATGTATTTGCTCACTTCAGTCTTCCTTTACTAAACAAAAACATTGTAGTTTGATGTAGTTCTATTTGATTTTTGCTATTGTCTACATTTTTGAAAGTTTTCCAAGCTATCACTTCCCAGACTCATATCAAGAAATTTTTCTTCTATATTTTATTGAAGTATTTACATAGTTTCACTTCTAATATTGAAGTGTTTAATGCATTTTGAGTTTATATTTTGTGACTTATGCAAGGTGGGGGTCCAGTGTCATTCTTATCTGAATTAAGGTCTTCTGTTTTCCCAGCACCATTTGTGGAAGAGACTATCTTTTCCCACACTGCATGCATGCCATTATTTTAGAAGCCAAGTTAACCAAACACCAGCGGGTGTAAACTTTTGAAATAGTTTCAACTTTCAAAAAGCTGAAAATTGATTAAAAATGTCTCATCACTCAAAAATATTATTGAATGCTTACAACTTAAAAATTCATGGAAAAATGTCTCCGATAATCGTATACTTTGAACTGATGTTGACAAGGATAAACAGCCACTGGACCCTTCGAACTTTGCTGATGGGAATGTAAAGCAAAATAGTCAGAAAAAAATCCATTTAGTAGCATCAACTAACAGTAAATGTGTGTATATTGGAAACTGCAGAAATGCATTGAAACAAGACCATAGTTAAACATTCAATCCCAAGATGAATAAATTGTGATATGTTGACAAATAGGACACTATTGTATAGCTGTAAAGTGAAAAGCAAATTTTTGCTATGTTCAATGGCATGAACAAATCTCAGGACACAAACCTGGGAAGTCAGAAACCAGATGTAAAAATAAAAACACAGACACGAATTTACTCCACGGGACTCTACTCTATAAATGCTTCAATGTGTTGAAGTAAACTATAGCTTCATAAATTCTAAATAGGATTGATTTACCAAGAGATTTTGAAGATAGAGCTAATACATTTTCTGAAATTCCAATTTTAAAGTGAATTATATAAATTTGAATAAAGAACCTTGAGTTTTCATGAAGGAAAGATGTGTGTGGTGTAGGTTAGGGAAGAGAGTGTGAGAAACTCACCAGAAGGTCAGCTTTGCCCCCAAGCGTGTGGGTCGCACTGATTGTAAGAGATATCGACAGACTTATTTGTGTCAAAATAAGACTGTGTCTTATTTTGATCTCTGTTTCAGCTTTCTAGCACTTGAAGCCAAGTATAAGTCTAACCCATGAATCACCAGGTCAGTAACCTGCAGATCTATGTTTGCAAATCTGCAAGATGAATTTTGCAAATTTTTCTATATATGGTCTTTAGTAAGAAATCAACATGTATCAGGGCAAGTTCAAGTCAATAACGTCAGTGAAATATTTGCAAGCTGGACACTGGGGTAAACAATAAGAATGTGCAATGCTGCTGGTAGCTGAATGGTCGCATTCTTTCACAGACAAACTTGAGAGGAATCCATAGCACAGCCACACTGCTTTCCTTAACTTAAACTACACAATATGCAATTATGCTTCTATACTCTCTAATATGTTTAAATATGAATAAATTGAAGATTTTCAAACCATATTGCATACAGCAACAATTCTGAAAAACAATTTGAAAGTATTTTCCATGTAAGTGTATTGCTAAGTTATTGGAATTTGCATTTCAGTATCTCAATATCTTGTTGTATAAAGGCCTTTTTAAACAAATTTATATAGCTGCTTTATCTATGAAAATTATGCAACGTCTGTTTGCTCTAACATTTTGAGCTTCAGATTTGCTAGTTCACTTCATTACTGGCTATACACTTCACGCCCAGGTTCTTGCCAAACAACAAATACTGCATGATACAAGCTGAAAGATGAATCCAGGCAAAATGTGAACGATAGTTCTCTGTTGGAAGACCAGAGGGACAGCAAGTGGAGGACCACTGTACGTCCGTTTGAATGAACAAAGTAATTCTCATGTGCTAGAAATGAAGTATGCAACTACTTAGGACAAAATGTCTTTGAGAAATTTTGCTCATATAAAGTTGTTTTAATTTATTTTTCTTTATGTATTGATCTGCTGTCCTATATAATAGTCTTTTCAAAAACCCAATGGGAAAAATTCTTTTTATTATTTTTATTCAAATTTCTTCCAACAGAGTATAATGTGGAGCTGGTTTGGTCATGAGGAAACTCCAGATGGGTGAATACTGAAATAACATTAAACCTGTTGGATATTTGTCATTTACTAATTAAATTTAGCATTTGCAGAGGGGAAAATTGTGTGCCAGTTGGGGAATAGTTCAATAAAAATAAATCATTAAATAAAATATGACAATAACTTTGCATATATAATTCAGCAGCGGAATTTTTAACCTGTGAAACAGACTGCCGGTTAGTTTTGTAAGGGGAAGTAAATTTAAACAGTGCCTTCTACAGCACTAACTCATGGAACATTTGCTCAGGTGAACCTCTTTCCTCAGTCAGTCAGGGAAGAACCACCTCAGGGAGGGATGGTCAATATTCTACCATCAGTATTTCATTGACAATGAAGTCTCCTGGTTCCTACCCGTCAGCATTAACACAAAGTCAACAGCGAGGCGAGAACCAATGGCATCTCTTTTTGCTCTGCTGATTATTTTCCTCATTATTTACAACTCTAAGAATAAAGTAGACTTCCCGGTGGTACTGTAAGATCCCATCTGACAGGAGCTCGGTGCTCCCGACTGTCCCTGGCGCCCGGCTGCACACACGCTGACCTGTTGGGACACTCTGGCTCACAGAAGCCCGCACTGTGAGTCCGCCCTGCGGCAGGTCCTGTGGGTCTCAGTTCTCCGGGTTCAGGGCTGGCAGCTGGAGGCTGAGCCCGGCGGGAACCCACGCTGTCGGGAGGGAGGGCGAGGCTTCCACTCCGGGGAGGGGAGAGGATGAGTTAGCGAAAGACTAGGATAAAGGCGAGTTCCATTACCCTGGAGTTGCTCTTGCTCCTTCTTTTGTCCTGTGACCACTGCCGCAGTACCGCCTGTCCTGCATCCTCGGGCTCCCTGCGGAAGCCACGCACAGGAGGCTGCACGTCCTGGACCCCGGGTCGGGGACTGTGGGCCGGAGCCCCTTTTGGGTGGAAATCACCCTGCCCAGGGTGTTCTATGAGGGCAGCAGAAATTCCACCCACATATCATTTTCCTATCTGTCTTAAAAATGTAAGTTTTCTCATTTCAAATACTTAAATACTTTTTAAACAATATGGGCTACTTGCAAAATGGTTTTCAACAATTTCAATGTGTTCTGTTCAGCTGTATGCTTAGGTTTCATTCTCTTTGGAATCAGACTTGACAACGGGTCACTGAGGACACCACTCATCTTACTCATTTCCAGGCTCCTGGCCTCAAATTGAGCTCAAAAGTCTACACTGGTAATTCCCCAGTGAATTTATTCTCTTCAGACAAGAGCTATACTTTGCACGTTTATTCTGTCCTGTGCCCCTTTATCTTAACTAGGTCAACAGACAGACAGCTGTTTAGGAAAAGTCCTCAACCAAACATCTCTCAAATTCGTTTATTAGTTACTCCCTTTTTTCCTACTGTGTGTTTCTCTGTGTTCTCATTGCTTCCTGAATTCTGCCTTTGTTTCTCTTAGGCACAGTCAGTGGTTCCATTTGAATTCTACTACTCAGTGTGTTTCTTCTCATTCTGTCTTACTTATAAATTTAGACTTTTTATAAGTGAGACCTGAGATCTAAATGCCTGAATATTATAACATGCTACACAACACACGTTTTAACATGTGCAGCATGCCTGCGAATGAGAAAGAAGTGTGATTGTCTCGAAACCCAGCAATATAGAAACTATGATTCTTTTAACGTAAAAACCGCATAAGAATGATTTCCGCAAAAAGCTTATGGCTAGATTAATTTATTATCCAGTTTACTGAAAAGTGGTGAATGGTGACTTTTGATATAGAATATGTTAAAATCTTCTTGGTCTAGTTTTTTTAACATTCCACAGACTCAGAATGTGCCTAACAGTTTCCCAGCAGATTCTTTTTCTTTATCCTCCTTCTTTTTAGTAAGTAGACTGTGACTTTTATTATTTGTAAATACGTACTTTCGTTTGTCTCCTTTGAAGGGAAATGTGATCATTCCCAAATAAAACTCACTTTGAAAGCACAGTAACTTTTTCTAGAAATGCCTTTCTGAGTAAAAATCAGGAAAAGGTAAAATGTGAAAGGAACTAAGAAAGGATGAGAAAAAGAGAAGGAGAGAAAGAGGGAACAGAGCCAGAGAGGGCGTGTTTAACGTGCATTTGGGAAGACCGCTGTGAATTTTAGTGGTGTTCAAAATATATGATGTTCAGATTATTAATAAAGATTAATTGGCAGAAAACAGCAAAAGCAACAACAACCAACTGCAGAGCCTTGCACTCCTGGCCAGGATGAAACTGACAGGGGGATTTCCCAGCCCACGCCTTTGACAGATGACACATACTAAGGCAAAGTTGAAGGAACCCTGAGTTGAAAAGTCAGGCCAGTTAGCTTTTCCAACAGCCTCTAATCTGACTCCACAAAATGATTAAAAGATGAAGGGACTGACAGAGTCATTTCAGTCCCGAGACATCTGTGGGGCTCACGGAAGCCACACAAAAGAAAGCCATTTGCATATAGACAGTGTTTATCCATGTTTTATTAACTTGTGTTTGCAAGAGTAAAATATGGCTTTTCCATCAGGCCAGGAGACTAAAACAAATGCATGCCGGTAATAGGGGAGAGTCCCAGCTCACCGCCCTCCTGCTCTTAGCCGCAGAGGGCAGAATCACCACAGGGCTCTTCCAGATCCCTCAGGACCGCACCGCGAAGGAGGCCTCCCCTGCAGAGAGCTCCTCAGCTCTGCCAGGTTCCCGGCCCCAGCCCCAGCCAGCAACTCCCTGCTGACCACACGTCCTGCTCGCTGCTGCCCAAGATGCTGCCCTTCTGAGGCCACTGTGCCACTCCTGTCTGCCTTTCTCACCGCCTGTGTATTGAACCAAAATCATCAAAGCCCTGGCCTCTGGGAAGCTGTCATGGTGCTTGAATGTCCCCCTGTGGAAAAGCAGAAAATGATCTCCAGTGAGACCAGTGCTGACCAGTGCAGACTGAACACTGGGGGAGGTAAGCCAGGTTGCTGGCCACCCTGCACCTGTCCTGGAGCCAAGCAGCCTGGGTTTTCTCTGCAATCCCTATGGTCCAGGGGCGGCTGGTCTGCCTATGTTGTGGTCTGTGCGGTCCTCACCCACTGAGGTCCCCTCCTCACTGTAGGGCCCTGGAGTCCACCTGCAGGACAAAGGTAAGGGCTTCCTCTGGGCTCCGTCTCACACAGGGACCCGGTCAAGACTGGCACCAACTGCAGACAATACGCACAGCAGTTAGGTGGTCTGGTCACTGTTTGACCCTCTCCTGGGTGCCCTGACCTGCAGGGGACAGGGACAAGGCAGATGATGCAACTGGAGTTCGAACCCGGAAGACTCCGGCGCGTCTGAACACGTTGATTAGATTATCATGACTCATAACCAAGGCTCGGGAGCATAAAGAACATAAAAGGTTGTATTTCGAAAGAGTAAACAAAAATTACTGCAAATTTAAGATTTTCAAGTTAAAAATAGGGTCCAAAACTGTTTTCCACAATGCCTAGCTTACAATATTAGATGCCAGGAAAATCAATAATGCAGTATCTAATGTACCTTATCCACCATAAATCATGCTATGTTTTCTGTAATATGAAATCAAAGGTTATTCGAAGAGTTAGGGTTAAAAGTTTGAACTCTCTTCAAAGCACCACTTTAATTTTCTTAGTGCTCAGGCTACTTTCTGGAATTACCTAAACAGTATGTTGGACTTGATTTTACTGCATAATATGATCTGCTCCAAAATTAACCAACAACATTCACCCTAATTTTTAATGGCAAACAAAAACGGAAGTATGATGCTTTTGCTGCGGTCTTCATGGTCCAGGGGATCATTTGGAAGCTAATGGCAATCAGGGAAGCTGAAGAATCAGGAAATAATTGAAAATTAATGTTGCTAAAGTTGTCGTCAGAGCATGGGACTTGCAAGCAGGTGGGTAACTGTATTTCCTTAGTTATCTCCTGTCACAGGTGTCTGGGACCACGGCTCTGTACAACCTCGTGTGGTTCATTCGGTCAGAAGAGCGTAAGACCCCGATAAAGCAAAAACAACTTCACCCTGTCCCACAGTAACTGAGAGAGGATACTACACAATATTGGCAAATCCCAGTAATAAATATAGATAGACAGCTTCTGTCCGGAAATATTTTGAATGAAAAATAATGACATGTATTGAAGAACCCACAGTTGGAGCTCACATATCTATATTTTAAATAGTCCACCGATTCCCTGGACCAGTGTTGTGTGAATTATTAATAATGCAAGTTATTATTTTTTCCCCTTATGATTTTCACAGAATATTGGGGCCACCATGTTACTCGTTCTGCTTGGACACAGCACTTTATTATCAAAGCTTCCAGTTGGATGGAAAGAGTTTGAGGTCGGTGATGAGTTCTGTTGAGTAAAGGAGAGAGGTAGAATGATCTGTAACATATCGATGTGTCCATATGTACCCTTTTAACAGCACTGTGTCCTTTTCACGTGAGTCATTATTCAACTGCAGTCTGCAGAGCCAAAGCCAGAGTTGTCTCTTTCGCTGGCAGTAAAATGGAACACTGAGCCCAATTTCAACAAGCCAGCAGCACTTAGAAGTGGGAGACAGGCCGATGACGGCACATCACTGAAGAGTCTGGAAGAAATGCCAGGATGTGACGTTCACCGCTCTGCCGACGCCACCCTAATCTTCACCCTGCAGTTCCAAGTATGAGCCTTTGGCTGCAGTTGCTGCGATACCATGAGAAACACTCTTTGGTCACCTCCGCTGACGGGATCCAGAGTGGGGCGTGACGGGAACCTCCTCTGCTGCCCCTCTGGTCCTCTGCCCCAGGAGCTGGCTCTAGTTCCTCAGAGCCTCAGCACCTCTGAAGTGACAGCTGTCTGTGTGCTCGGGGAGCAGCGGGGGTCCACACACCCACCGGCAGCGCCTCTGATCCCAGCTCACCTAACAGGGTGCTGAGGAATCACTAGTCAGAAGTGAGATCGTAAGCTGGTCCCAGGTGAGTATCAGTCACAGGAAAGGCCAAGGCAGGCGAAGAGGACAGGAATCTGTAGTCTCCTCTCCGACCCTCCAGTAAGGGAAGAGGCGCTGAGGGTGGAGACGGACCAGACACCGAGGACCAGTGACCCGATCAATGACAGGCAGCCCACGGGACCTCCACTAGCCACGGGGCAGCAGCCGGGCGCGTGAACCCGCACTGGCCGAAAGAACCGCTCACCCCAGTCTCACAGGATGAAGCACCGTGCAGGACGCTGTCAGTCTCTCTCCACGGATCCACTGAGCCAGTTCGCACACTCCGAGAGCATCTCGGGAAGTCAGTGGTCAGCCTGTCTCCCCGAGACCCGCGAGCTGCCCCAGCAAAACAGCGAACGGGAACCGGGAACCCGTGAACTGGAGCCCGATAAGACAGCACCAGGGGTGCCCCGGGCGTGTGGTGCCAGAGGTCGGCACCCAGTGTGTGGGCTACGCTGGTCAGGGTCTGACTCCCAGGGGAGCATGGCAGGGGAGTGACGTTTTCACAGGCAGCTTGCACGGGCCAAAGGGCTGGGGCAGAGCTCCTGGGGACACAGGGGAGTGCAGAGCCTCTGGAAACGCGGCGCCTCTGGAAACGCGGCCTCATCTCCGCCGTGCACGCCTGGGGAACTGTCCGCCTCACCTGGAGCAGGGTGAACTCCTCCCGAGGGGAACTGCAGTAGAAATGCATGTGTGTGTCTATTTGTGTTTATGTATATACCTAAATATATAAAGTGAACTGCCTAAGAATTATTCTACAGAGAAAATAGCAAAACGTTAGTCAAAGGAAACTTTGCCTAAAATGATGGAACAAGGCAACACGCTCATTAATTTTAAGTATCCATATATTAGATGTCTGTTATCCCTGTATCTTAAGATTCAGTGTAATCACAATCAAAATATCTAACTGGTTTTTCTGCGGAAATTCGCGAGCTATACCTGAAAGTTACATGGAAAGGTAAAGAATCAAACTGAGTGAGGAGAAATTCATGGAACACAGTGACCTGGGAAGACTGAAGGTTGCCAAGTACCAGCTCCCTCAATCCACTGTAACCCAGACCAAGGACACAGACACTGCAACACACAGACGGTCCGGTGGGACCGGGTAGACCACGTGCTCGAGAAGCTCCGGAAGTGGACCGCACTGGTCCACGTGAGGGGACCGGAAGGCGGAAGCTCTTGCAGGCTGCGCCCCGCACGGGAGGCAGGAAGCGCCGTGAGGCCCATGACACCTCTGCCCTTCCTGCTCCTCATCGGGGGTGGGAGTGCGAGGAGCCGCAGAGGGGTGCTGTCCCCCCAATACGGTCGAAGGCAAAGGCAAGTTGGAGCACACCTCACAACTGACCCTTAACACCTGGGGGTGGGGAAGATTTTTGTCAAAACTTGCAGAAGATGATAGATGAAATGCACAGAGATGAAAAATGGGCTCACATTCCAACAAGGGCCTTTTCTCCATAAGAATCCACCACTGGGAACATCAAAATCAAGCCAGAGTGGGATAAATAACTTTATAAGTATGTGCAACAAAAATTTTACATATTCATAACAAAGAGAAGAGCCAGACAGTAGAAAACAACAAGCAAAAGTGTGGACAAAATACATGCATGGTCACCTCATTAAAATTATCAAAAGTCATTTTTGAAAGAAAATTGCAAATTAAACACACAGATTGCTGTCTGGAATGTAGACTATATAATCACTTTGTAGTAAAGCTTACTTTATCTTGTAAGAACACAAATACATTTGATGTGAAGATTAGAACTCTCTGGTATATATCTGTGGAAAAATATAAATATAACATCAAGATATATAATGGTATTATACAACACAGGTTTAGACAGGAAGCGCTGCCAGCCCTGAGCTGCACCCCAGCTCCTCTGAGCGACGGCTGAACTCCCCGTAGGCAACCAGGTCTGAATTAGCACCAGGACCCTGGTGGAGACCAGGCATTTCTGCCGTGACAGTAAGTGTGCAATTGTGGTTTTCATAATAACTGCTCAAGTTCTGTTAAACTGAAAAGTCCGCCCCTTTCGAGAGACCCTGAGGTACAGGAAGAGCAGGCCTTGTGCCCTCATGGGGGGCTGATGTGCCTGGACCAACGTCGATGATGAATTCCTGGAAGCCGGGGGCTGGGTGGAGAGGCCCAGGAAGAATCCGGCCACAGCAGGAAGTGTCTCTCTCGGACTGTGTGGTTGCTGCAGATGCCAGTGGACAGAACCGAACTGGCCCAGAGCGCACAGCAAGAATCAAGCGAATGAGTGGCCTGACAGTTTGGAGAGGATGTGGTGCTACCTTCACAGTGAAATGGTTCTGCCTTCTCTGTTGCTCAGGACCCCTCCCTGCTTTGCTTTGTCTCTGAGGGGTCTGAAGCTTCTCATTGGTCACCAGTCACCCACCTGGCCTTCCAGCCTGCACTTTTCCACTGTATAACGTTTGGCGTTTTCTTGTCACTTTGCACGTTTTCGTTTCACAACTGGTTCCATTCCCCACAAATCAAATATTGCCTCAAAGTAATGATGCTACTACTAAGTAAATAAGCAGCAAGGTACATCCATGGAGAGAACAAGATGGAAGGTTTTTAACACACTTCCTGCTCAGGATAATAGACGGGGCTGACATGCTTCACTCTCTTCACTGTCCACGTGGAGCTTAGAAAGCAGGAAATACATTTTTATCACAACTGTCAGAAGATAACAGTGAGTATGAGCTGCCAACAGGCCCACAGACGGACAAAGCAAACACAGGGTGAAGCCCAACCACAAATGAACTGGAACACTGCTGACCCTCGGGACACAAGAGGACTCCAGGGTCCCAGGGCACAGTGTGGGGGCCCAGCAGATGTGCCTGGAAAGTCACCATGCCCGGGAGGCCTGGACCCACCGTGCAGCAAGGTCTGCACCTGCCACGCCTCCGCTGTTTACAACGATCCACTATAAAGCTGGGGTTTGGCCCTAGGAGAAAACTTCAGTACACTGATTTCTAAATGAATTTCAGCAGTTCCAGCTGAGTTTTCCTGTGGGTTGGAGTCTTCCGAGTAACAGGGCCTGGGGGAAATGCAGATATCACAGAGAATGTGAAGGAGACCAAAACAGCGAGAGAAGGCACAGCTGTTTGAGAACGCCTGTCGGTGAGGAAAGGAAGAGCGGCGAATGGGGGTGGATTTTCTGTGTCTCTCAGGGACACAGAAGTCTGGAAGTCTGCAGCACCCTCAGGGTCTACCTTACGGGGTTCGCAGATAGGGAGGCTGGGCCTCCTCACCTGTAGCCAGAGCACATTTGTGCCCGTGGGAATCCTGGGCTTTTGTGCTGTTTTATTATCTGCAGGAAACAAAAAGAAATTGGTGCTGTTAGAATGCAGACTGCTTAGTACAGGGAGGTGGGATGGTGCTGCGGCTTCTAACATGGGATCCTCGCCAGAGGATGCTCAGGCAGGACTCGGAAGCTCCTTCTGAGCCTCAAGACGCCCCGCTGGGCTTTCCTGGGCGCAGCCTCTCTAGGACACAGGGACCCACTTTGAGCGCACAGCACGTCCTGTGGTCCAAGCACTCTCACCGGATACACCTGGGACGACTGCAGACACCTTAAAATACGCAGAGCAGTAAACAACACGGTTATTAATACATTAAATACCCAGAGGAAGAAGCAGCACGTGTACTGAGTACAATCTTTTTTAAAATGCATTGGCCATGGTTTTTATGCGCTTTTCCCAAGAAGCAGGACACAGAGGCTGTTTGCAGGGACTGTGGAATCACACTAACAAGACTTTGGACCAGTGACAGTACGCGTCCCCTAGGGCTGTGCCACCAAGGAAAATCATGTGTGGAGCCAGCTGATTTGAAGCATAGGCTTAATGGGTAGCCAGGAAATTTATAACCTGAAAAAGAAAGCTCATATTTACAGATAGGTTGTAAATTATGACCTGTCTCTATCTGAATAATGTGACGTAATGAATTTGGAATTAAGAGCACGAAAAACTTCTAGTAAATTTAAAGTATTTATGTCAGTGCCTTTCCAAAAAGACAACACAATTCTGTTTCAATAGACAGCTCTTCTTGTGTGCGTAAGTGCAGCATGAGGGGCTGAACTCAGGGCCTTTGCACTGAGATACATCCCCAGCACTTTTTAAAAGTTTTTGTCTTGTGACAACTTGTCTTATGTCATTAAGTTGCCCAGGTTGTACTAAAACTTGCAATCTTTCTGCCTCAGCCTTACAGAGTGCTATGATTAGAGAAATGCGCTCACATCTGGCTCTCAATATATAACTTTTATAAAAGAAAAGCAACTGCAGTAAACAATGGGGAAAGTAGAATCCCATTTGCAAGATGTCAGCATACTCTGGGAAACCGAGGCAGGCGGACTGCAACTTCAAACCCAGTCTGGGTAAATTGTCGAGTTAGCAAGACCCTACTCCCAACAAATAAAATAAGAGAATAACTAAAAAAGATAGAAAAAAGTCTGGAGATGTAGCTCAGTGCAACAGCCTTGCATCTGATAGATAGACAGATAATAGGTAGACAGTAGATGAGTTCCTGGAAATCAATAACAAACAGCCAATATATCTTTACAGGAATCAACAGGTCAAAAAGGAGATCTAATTTAAACAGGATATGGAAGAAAATGATCAAGCGGTGGACAATGTGAGCACAAATTCGGGCAAAGGAGAAGGAAAATGAAGTAGCTCCCTGTGATGGAGTCCAGAGGAGGAAAGGATGGAGGCAGTCACTGTGGGCCACGTGGCTGTCACAGCCTCACCCACCCCCACAGAGTAAGAGGCACATGGACCTCGGGTAACACCCGAGACGCGCAGGGTGTGAGCAATGAGAAACAGTCTACGTGTAGCAGAAAAAGTTCACATTCACAAGGACAGGGGAAAAGAAACAACTGCCCAGGAGACAGAAGAGGACAGTGACCCTTTCAGGGAATGTGAGTCTGATCAGGGTCCCAGAGGGACCTTAGGGTTCTGAGCCAGTTAGCGGAGACTCAGCGGGAGGCAGAAGAGGGAGGAGGGGTAACCCTAAACAAAACTGCTCCTCAGTGAGCTTGGCGGGGCCCTGGTGCCCACAACCCCTCTCCCGCGTCCTCCCGCCCTGTGGACACTCCGCTGTGAGCCTCCAAAGACCAAGGCTCTGCTTAGGTGCACGCCAGTCATTGTGTTTACTGTAGGATCTGTAGTTAGGTAGAGAATCTGCGTTCACTGTTAGGAAGACAGAAAATAAAGAATGAGTCTGCTTAACACCTGAAAAAAAAATTAAAAATTATCAGTGAAAGAAGCAGAAAGCTGGCAGAGAAATGAAATTTTTAATAAGTGAAATAGAGGGTAGAGACAAATTTTAAAACACCATAAGTAAAAAGAATAAACTTGGAAAATGGGTAAATGATAGCATTTTTAGTTACAAAGCAAACATTTTAAGTAACATTGGGATGGAACACGTCATCCAGTGACAGGAAGAAATCAGCCTCTCCTGTTATGATGGAAAAGATGACTTTACCTGCTCTTTCTAATGATCTGCACTGTCCCTGGGGTTCTTGTGACTTTCGAAACAATGAAATCTTCCATGGTAAGTTACAAACTAAAGGCCACAGCAAGCGGGCGGGCGCCTCCCTGCAGTGGTGTCTGTACCCCTGCTTCCTGGTTAGTGGTGCCGGGCAATGGGTGTCCTGGGTGGACTTTCTGCAGCCGTTGGCTTCTGAGGTTAATTTGTGTTTCCTGTCCACTGGGTCCTTAGCACACCTACATTACAGCACGTGACATTTGCTGAACGGAACTCAAGAGGTGACCCAAGTGTTCCTGGTCGTGTGTGTGAGCTGTCCTTGCCAGTCACGCAGTCCCTTGGCTAAGAACCCTCTAAATTAATAATTCACCTGGCTTATTAAGTGCAACACGTCCTGTTCAGTGGCTCCAAATGCTCACCCTACCCAGGGACTGTTGATCACAGATCTTGCATCACAGATAAATAGAAATTGTTCTGAACCACTAGGATTTTTACTGATCAAATCACTTGTTTCTTTATTTCGCTTACTTGAAAATTGTGCCTCCATCCGCTAGGGAAAATGGGCAGTACCTGAGGAGAATCCAAAGGCCCTGGTGTAGGTAGGGGTACTGATTTCCAGTGAGATCTTCACATCTCCCCCTCCCCCTGGGTACTGCTCCAGCTTCAGCCTCCAGGAATCTTTTCAACTGCGGGTCTTTAATACATTTCAATATGGCCATTGAACTGAGTATTGCTTAAGATCGCACAGCTGGAGATCTTTAATAAATTGTAGTAATCAATATTGGAAACTGAGCTTTCTCTCTGTTGAATTATAAAAGTCAAATATCTTTGTTTCATCAGCTTTTGTATAAAAATTGCTTTCTACATTCTACTAGGCAAGATCATGTCAATCAGTAAAGAAAATTGTGAAATGGTCCTGCCAGCAACCCAGTCCCTCCTGTCCCTACCCTGCGCTTTCACATTGAGCACTCTCTGAAGTTCAAGTGATCTGGTGATCTTCTGCTGCTCCAGATCAAAAGGTGCAGGGAAAGTAGGAAGAGGCAACCACCGGGTCAGTTATAGCTCTCTGCTAGCAGGCTCCTGCTGAGAGCTCTTCCCTGTAACCTCCCTGTGGGGAAGACACTTCCTCTGCTGAAGGAATTGTCAGGTAGCTCTAACAAAACCAGCATCAACACAGGGGAGCAGGGCAAGGCCCCCAAGCCCTTCGCTGATCTGCTGAATTTATGATACTGAGAAATGGATGCTCTGCTAGTTCCTAAATCCAGTCCTAATTGTAAGGCACTTTATTCCACATGCAGAGGAAGGCTGGTTCTCCTAAGGGTTTACCTGATGAATGCAGTGACCTCCTGTTCTTAAACCAGGGCAGCAAATAAAATATTGCTGCAGAGAGCAACCCGATAGGGGAGGGGACACACTTGTTATTTTATCTTAGGGATCAGGAATTCCCTGTGGTCACAGTCATGGAGACAGTACAGTACCTGGTTGGGAAATAATGCTTTTTAGTGCATGGATATTCCAAAGGCATTTTATATGAACCATTCCAAGAGAATCTAAGGTGCAGGGTTAGAATTGTGGAAATATAAGCTCTCTCATAGACTTTCTGGTCAGTTGGCGATTCTTTCATTTATTACCAGAGGTAACTATGTAATTTTCTCTTCAGAAACTCATGTTCTGAGAGGTTTTTCAAGTGAAAACCTGACCTGCATGTGTGACAATGCTCATACACATAGTTTTTATGGAGAGGTATTTGAATTAGAGCAGGTAGAGATAATGAGAGCTGCAACATGAGCTGAAACACTTCCGAACACAGTCATCTCTGCATTGTGACGGGGCTCTGCATTCAGAAGGCCACCCAGAGCAGGTCACGTCACGGGGCTGGGGAGCGGGGGTCGCAGGGAAGAGCCTCAGTGGTTCGGGGTCCCACTGCACAGGTGCCGGAGTGAGAGCTCTGGAACCTGCCCTCCTCTTATCTATAAAAAGTCGTAATAGCAATGCAAATGCACCCCTTCGCCATCACCTCCAGTTTATACAGTGGGTCTTACATGTATGTTACAGTCATACATTGAGGAAAATGGTAAACAATCCTCCACATATTACAACTGCAACTCACACATTATTTTTGTTTATGGCTATTTTATATATCATTATCTTATTATTATAATGAGTTGTTTTTTTAGGCCATTTGCAAACTGTGCTAAGTTTCCTCAAAGGTTAATTAGAGGTGTCCTAGAGCTCAGAAATACAAGTGGAGACAGGACAACAAATGAAGTCTCCAGCTCTTTCTTTGGATGTAGAGCTAACAGCTGAAGGGCTCCATGCTGAGCTAGAGACCACACTGCGTCCAGGACCTGCAGAGCAGGACCCTGTCCCAGACCCCACTCAGAAGATGGGCAGCACCCCGGGCAGCCCCGACCCTCCCTCCAGGTTCCTCCACCGGGGCCTTTCTTCCCTTGGAAAATTGTACAAAGGGGTGCAGCTGAAACCACCGGCTCTGGATTTGTTGTTGTTGTTGTTTGTTTGTTTGTTTTTATCTGAGTAGGGTTTTATTACTGACATAAGGGAAAGAAAGCTAACCTGCTATATGTCTGGTATGAGTTCACATTGTCTAAAACTGAAGAATGAGTTTTAGGAACAACAGAGGCTAAGAGGAGAATATATTTAATGAGAGACAGAGAGCTTCTGTCCAAGAGAGACACAGAGGGGTCTCTAGTGGGTGGCCAAGGACCTGACCATTTCTAGGGACTTTCATAGAGCAGAACCACAAAATTAAGCGAGTCCAATGTGGGAAAAACATGGGAAATTGCCAGGAAGTGGGACAGAACTATGGTCAACCCATAAGAAAACAAGCATAACTGCTCATGTAAAATCGATTACATAGAGATCAAATGGGGAAGCAAGTCACGTAGCAAGTGGGCATGAATACAGAAGAGAACCTCTGCCTGTAGGAGGCTGGGTTAGTGGCTCCTTCTGGCTTCCTCAGGGAGATAGAGACCTATGTAGAATGTCAGTCCCTGATGGTTATCTTCAGGATGTGGGTGCGTTTGTTTTACCTTTTGTCTTGAGGCCTGGCCCCCAGCGGGCAGTGTCTGTCTCCCCTACAGTTGTAAGGTATCTGGTCTTTTGTACTGGTACTTTTGAGGACCCAGCCCTGTCCACCTATAATATTTTTATCTAAATTATGTGTTTACAGCATTACTAACTCATTTTTCAAGAATAATTTCACTGGCTATGGGATAGAAATTGGTAGCTGCTCTTTACCTTTCCACATTTTAAATATTTCACTTCTTATTTGTTTGGTTTTTGATGAGGTACCAAGGTAATTGTTTTCATTTTTTTCTATAGATTGGTGTCACTTTTATTCTACTTTCTTTAAAAAATTAATAATGCATAATATTTTTTACTTTTTGATAGTCTCAATATTTGTACATATTTATAAAAAGTTACTATTTTCTCTTTAATTTTGTTTTCTGAAGTTTATATAATGCCTGGAGGCATGTGGGTGTGTCTTGAAATTTATTTTCCTTGTGCTTTTTGAGTTGTTGGATGTGCGATTTGGTGTCAGCTCTATTTTTGGAACACTGTTGGATTATTAATTTTGAATATTTCTTCTGCTCTGCCTTAGTTACTTTTCTCATTGCTGAGACAAAATACCCAACACCCACAAGTTACAGGAAGACAGTTTTGTAGGGCTCACAGTGTGCAGAGGTCTCAGTCCCAGCTGGCTGGCTCCAAGCAGAGCAGCCCGTGGAAGAGGGACACCGCGCAGAAGAGAAACGGCCCATAGCAGGGTAGGCAGGAAGCACTAAGCAGGAGCCTGCCTTCTCTCTGTCCCTTTATACTACATCCAGGCTACATGCCCATTGACTGGTACACCCACACCCAGGGAGGGGCTCCCACTATCCACAGCCAGAACTGTGCTAAACCTACTTAGTTATCAGCACCTTGAATCCCAGCATCACACACCCGTGAAACAGCCGCCTCCCAAGAGCCCCTTCGAGGAGCACCCAACGCTTTGGGAGACATCTAGAGAGAAACTGGGAAATACTCCATTCTGGGTCCTACTATTTTACTTACACAGAAAAGTAACTAAGGCAGAGCAGAAGAAATATTCAAAATTAATAATCCAACATTAGAAATTTCTAGCAGTTCTTCAGTGTTCTGTGTTTGTTTCGTAGCTGTCCTTGCATTTTCATCTGCAGAGATTCTGGGGACACATCTTCAAGTTTATGATTTCCTTTCTTCATCTGTATCTATTCTACCGATAAGCCCCCCAAAGACACGCTTGTGCTGTGGTGTTTGTTTTCTCGCAGTGCCTGCTGACCCTATCAGAGTTCCCACCTGCTTACACTGCTCTGTCTACTTTTGCAGTTACAGCATTCATCCCACTGGCTCCAGCTATTTTAAATTTCCTGTTGATAATTCCAACATGTGTATCACCTCTAAGTCAGCTTCTAATGATTGCCTATTTTTAAAGCTTTGCTTGTGTTTTTCCTGGCAATTGATAACATGCTGCTTCTCGCAGATTCGTTGTGAAAGCCCACCTAGCTCCTGGAGGTGAAGACTTCCGGTTCTCAGGAGTGCTTCCGTCTCAAACTGGTCCACCCTCACATCCTGCCCTGCAGCATGATTGTCCTTTAAGTCTTTCTAGCAGTGTCTACTCCACGTATACAAATCACGACCTTTTGGGGGTACACTGGCCTCTCCAGATCTCTGGGTGGTATGTTGCACACTGATCTCAGGTTTTTACTGGCTTCAAGAAAAATGATTGATTTTCAGCTTTATCTTGTAGGGACAGTAATGAGATTTTCAAACCTTTCTATGTGGAATCCAAACCCAGCAGTGTGAGTTTCTTCAGTATGGGGGAGGCCCCCTCCCCACAGAATTCATCCAGGCTCTGGGGAACGGAACGCAGAGTGCTTTGGTCCTGCTGGGTGCCGGCTTCCTCTTCTGCCCGGGTGGGACTGGACGTGCAGAGCAGCACGTGCACTTGGTGTTGACTTCTATCTTCTCCCCTCCATCGGTTTATTTATTTGTAAAACCGAAACGCTTATGTGACGGTAGGAATTTTCCCACGTTCCCCTAACTCTACTCCTTGGATGTCTTATTGCTGTAATTCTGAGTAGAATATTCACTGCAGAATTTTCAGTGCAAATTTTCTATTTCCTTTTTATTTTATTCAGAGACCATGTAACTGGATGGCTGCAATGTTAACAATACTTTCTGGATTTTAGTCTTATAATTTTGCTAGTAGTTTAGTGAATGAAATTGATGGAATGTCCTGTAGTTGAATTGTTAATGTTCAATTCCTAATGCTAATTTTTAATAATTCCCTTCATCCGTTGAGGCTTTGAGAAGATGCCCAAGGCACCTAGCTCAGGCGGCAGCAGCCTGGATTCCATATCCTCTGTGGGGAAGAGGTGTGTGCTGCCCGAGCTTTGGGTCGCCTTCAGGGTCTCCAGCATGGGCAATGCAGGCCCCTGCTGGAACTTCTGGGCACAAATGCCCGAGCGAGCAGCATCCCACAGCTGGGCCGGGGTGAAGCTCGTGTTCTCTGCTCTGACAGACAGGCTCACAGCGGCTGGCTGTGGTGGTGCAGACGCAGTGTCCCCGTCTGTAAGCAGAGTGCCTGCGATGGTGGGAATGAATGTAGAGCATTGCTGGTGATGCCAGCTGCCCACCACATACAATGCCCAGACTCTGGAGGCCACACTGGGGGACCAGGCCCATGGGGGCTGCATTGAACACACTTCTTGGCGTGGCAGAGCAGCCCTGCTCCCCAGCTGCAGGAGACCCTGCAGAGCCCTCCCTGGACCACTGCCTCTACCTGGCAAAGTCCGCCCTGTGTCCAGTGCCCACTGTGTTTCTCCTCCTGGTCTTGGTGAGCGTCAGCCCCCATTTTCCACCTTGGACTCTGCACAGGAGCTGGCAGAGAGGGACTGATGGACCGTGAAGGTTGCCTGGGAAGGGGAGTTTGGGGAGGACAGGGCAGCAAGGCTGAAGTGAAGGCAGGAGGTGGAACTGCTGATGTCACCCCCATCTGGCCCCTTTCTCTCCACGGAGAGGAACACTCTCCACGCCTCACTCGGATCACGGTCAGGGTGTGGTGCTGCCCGTGCAGCCCCACCCTGTGGTCATGGGAAGCTTTCACAGTGGCCCAGAGTCTCGAGCAGCTGGAAGAGCCCATGAGAATCCATGCGTCAGAGCACGGTGCTGTGGCAGGGAGGACAGCGGGCGAGGTGCTGGCCTGGAGTGCTAGCCCGGCGCTCCTGCGGTCATCGTGTCAGTGACCTCCTGCCCTGGCCCTGTTGGGTCCCCCAGCCTTCGGCGCTTCCTCTGCCTTCTGCGTGACTCAGAAAGGGAGTCTGGAGGCTGCCGGTCCCTGTGGAATAGCTCAATTATCATTCAACGAATAAAACCTTTGTGCCAAGCACACTGAGATGACTGTAGTTTGTCCTTGATAAAGTTACAGAACACAATGAAGATAAATATCAAGGAATAGATAATACGTGTTAAGCCACCAAAATGTCCCATCTTGTAATTCATGATCAGTAAAGCAGAATGCCAGCTTTTGAGGCTAAGTCTAAAACAGGCATTTCTTTACATAATGTTATTAGGGCAAAGATACTGCAGTTAAAAATAATTAAATTTACTATGGAAAAATATTTGACACAAATCTTTGATTAAAATTAAGTTTGATGTGTTGAAATCAGATTATTATATACCAGACCAAACAAAAAATAACCCAGCTATTTAAATTAATTCAAAGTCATAGCAAGAATGACTATTTCTTTTTAAAAACCTGCTAGGAAAGCTCTTTGTAACAGAGAGGTCAGACACTGTGACCTTCCCACACAGACAGCCTCATTAGAGGGGTTAGCTTGCACTGCTGATTGACACAAGAGACAGAAAGGGAGAGAGAGAGAGAGAGAGAGGCAGAGAGACAGAGACAAAGAGATGGAGAGAGGAAAGAGAGATAGAGAGACAAGAGAGAGAGACAGAGAGAGACAGGAGAAAGAGACAGCAATAGAGAGGCTGAAAGAGAGAGATGGAGAGAGAAAGGAGAATGAGACAGAGAGAGATGTAGAGGCAGAGAGAAAGAGAGAGAAAGACAGAGAACAGAGAAATAGGGAGAGACAGAGACAGGACAGAGAGACATAGAAGGAGATAGAGAGAAGAGACAGGAAGACTGGGAGAAAGAGATAGAGACAGAGGAAAGGGAGACACAGAGAGACATAGATGACACAGAGAGGAGACAGAGGTACTAAGTATGAACTGAAGGCCTTCACAATGGGCTACATCCTCAGGCATTTATTTTCTCTCTTTTGTTCTCTGTCTCTCTGTCTCAGTTTCTCTCTCTCTCTCTCTCTCTCTCTCTCTCTCTCTCTCTCTCTCTTTCTCTCTCTGTCTGGAGACATGAATTTGCTAGGTTACTAAGTTGCCTGGGATAGGCTTGAACTCGTGATCCTCCTGCCTCAGCCTCCCAGGGTTCTGGTGTTCTGTATTTCCTAACAAAGGTCCTCTCACAGCCTGTGTGGGCAGCGCCTGCAGAAGCAGGGGAGGTAGACAACGTGTTTCCCTGCTTTGGTGTGGCAGGGACGGAGGGGCGCGCCCTGCCCTGGTGCTGGCCTGGGCCCTGCAGGCCTCAGTGTCCTTGGTGCAGGGGTGATCCAGGACAGCTCCTGGGACGTGAGGGTCCTCGCCACGTGGAGCAGGCTGTGCGTGGGAGAGGGTCCACCCACATGTGTTCTGCCGACAGCAGGGAGCCTCAGACCTGGTGCTAGGCAGCTTCTGGCTCACCCTCGGGTCACAACAACCAGTGAGGGAAATGCTTTGGAGCTGCTTGGGACACAGAGGCACCAGGACATGCAGGACGGAGGCCTCTGGAGCTGCTGAAGAAACTGGCAGACCACAGGGCAAGTCTGATGGGGGCGGGGAGGTGCACGGGATTAGCGGCAGTGCGCCTCATACTATAACATTTGTAATTTAAATACATACAGCATTCTTCTATCACTCCTCATACATGAAGAAACTCGGCAAGGTGCCTTTCCCTTCCCTCAGGTTCCACTGGCAGACGGGACACAGAGAGGGAGGAAGTGGCTCATTAATAAGTCAGGAGAATAAATATTTTATGCATTGTTCATTGAATTCTCATGCAAATAAAATAACTAAAAGTTTTTATAAATTTTTTTTGAAACTTCTTTTGTTTTCTTTTCATTTTCTTTGCAGCAAACCTGAGGTACCTTGCAGGAGGCCAGGTATGTGCAGCGGGGTCAGGTGTGTGCAGGCGGGTCAGGTGTGTGCAGGCGGGCCAGGTGTGTGCAGGCAGGCCAGGTGTATGCTTCCTCAGGAGAGTGTTCCAGACTCAGAATTCTATGCACTTCACAGAAAAATAAAGAACCACGATAAAAACTTGTGCCTGCAGTGACATTTTCAATTATAGAAAGCTGTTGCTGGAGTCAGGAAAGCTATCCCTTGAATATTTCCTTTGTTATCTGCATTAGGTGAAGCTGAATAAAATAGCAATTTGGTGGTGCCAACCCGTGTCTAAAGCTTGCCTCTCTATTCTAGAAGACTTGTGGACGCACAGGCCAACTCCACCCTTGTGCTTCCTGGACCGTGGTTCTGGGTTCCAGGGCTGCTGCAGCCAGGGAGTAACTACCAGCAGGACTTGGGCTCTCTCTGCCGAAGACACCTAAAAGACTCGCCCTATTTCTTAGCCCTGTGAGACCTCAAACTCCATTCAGAGATATTTCAGGGTAAAAAGTGAAATCTTAATTTAAATTTCATTATGAAAATTAATCTAACAAATTATAGAATAAGATGAAAAGTTGATACATTCCATATTAAATACCCACTGAGTGGTTTCCAAAAAGAGTCACGAATAAACTGCATAGATAATTCATTTAAAAGTGTGGTTAATCCCTGAACTTCAGTGTTATTAAAATCTCCATGTTTGTGAAAGTGAAAGCCACCGTTAAGTACACTTAAGAAATTTTTCATAGGACTAAAAAATAAAAAGAAAGAGGAAGAGAAAGAGAAAAAATAGGAAGAAATGCAGGAAAGGAGAGAGGGAGGGAGGGAAGGAAGGAGGGAGGGAGAGCAAGGGTGGCCGGAGAGGAAAGGACAGGGAGAGGGACCCAGAGGAGCACCAGGAGGCAAGGGCCACTCAAGGCTGGCAGGGAGGCTGAGGCAGGCAGCGGTGCTGTCCCCCCGGCTGGCCTATTCCAGCGTCTTTCTCTGAGTCACTTCATTCCACCGGATTCTGAGCTGCAGTGAGTCACACCGTCCGCTGCCGTGTGTTACTCACAGAACCCACTTCCAAGTGGACTGAGGTGACCCCTTTGGTCCCCCACGAGGATGGCTGCTCTGTGTCTCTGATCAGGCAGGGAGGGAAGCCAGCAGTGCCCTGCGGTCAGCTGCCCCAGTTCCAGGCGTCTGCAGATTGGCAGAGAGGCCGTGGATGCTCCTCAGCTGGCCCAGGAACAGCCGTGCAGTGGCCGGGGAGGGTGCAGGTGCCCTCCGGAGCAGCGCAGGTGCCTGGGTCTGTCCCAGGCCTAGGGAAGCCTCACTGTCTCCGGAAGGGAAGGCCCGGCTGCAGGCCACACTGAAGTCTCCCCGCCCCCAGTTCCACTCTGCGTGGAAACGGGAACAGTTCAGGGGCAGCAGAGTCGTGAAAACAAGGCCAGCGGGGACGCTCTGGGACCAGGCTGACACTGCAGAGGACGCTTCATCCTGAGGGCGCTGCAGAGGTCTCCGGCTGGCCGAGGAAGTCGGGCCCGTGTCCCCTGCCGCCCTTAGAGACAGGGATAATGACCGCTAAAATGATGAGCAGCTCTTTAAGCTACTCCTTTCAAAACGGAATCACCAGAGTCACCGTCCGTTTTTCTGAACTTTTCTCTCTTAAATATGCACATATGCAGAACTCGTGGCGGAGCAAATGGAAGAGGAACAGGACAGATATGACAGAGGTGATCACCGTATACAGCACGCCGGGCTGCGGCTCAGAGTAGAGGGGACAGCAGCATCGTGAAAATCGTGACTGGGCACAGATCCAAGGTCGCCAAAAACTACCCGCCTGATGCAAAATCTGCAATTCTCGTAACAAATTCTACACTTACAAGAAATCAAGGACATGAACTGTGGAAGATAAAAATAAAACAGTCTCAGATTGGTTTGAAAATGCATCTGTGATCCTTGGAAGGAATATAATTTTGGTATAAATTTCAGAAGATATTTGGCAAACTGATGCAGAAGTCTCTGACTTGTCCATATGTTGGATGTAGAGATTGGACAAACGGAATAGTTGCATATGTCACAAAGGTTACTTTCAAGTAGATGTGCAAATTTTTCCAGTTTTTATATTGGGAAAATATTAAAATCTAAATAACCAAAAACGAGGAATTAAAATTCTTAAATCATTGATGGCTATTATCACAAACTATGCTTTAATTCTTGTATCATTCAATGAATTAAGATAATTTTCAGTTATTTACCATAATGACATGCTACATTGTGAACAAAATGGGTTTTAAAAATAAAGAGTAATACATAAATTTTACTTGCTGTACATTTGCTTATATGATGCGTAAGTGAAATTTCATGATTGCATTTTTTAACTGTTGTTTTCATAGCCTGTCCAATTACATTTGTGTAATTGAAAGGAAATACCAAATAATTCACTGTTTTCAGCACACATTTTAGTGTTTTCAAACCATAGCATCTGAGAAGTTTGGCTTGATTGGTGTCATTTGAATAATCTTAACATCATCTGAGCATCTTTTCCAGACATTTATATAAATATTTGGGGAGCTCCTTTAACTTTCACAGTCTACTTCAGTGTGAAATACTGTGGATGAGCGTTGGGAAACCCTGAATGATTCCATTGACTTCATCTCTTAGGAGACCAGCTCTGGGCCCTGGCATTGGGGAACGGGAGACCTATGTGGAGTTGGTTCCATCACAGAAATTTTCCTGCTGCAGACTCCACTGCTCCCCAGCTTCACTTGTTCCACAAAACGCTTTGCAAGCTGCACGCATCCAGGTTAAAATACATATATGTAAGAATGTGGTTTCCAAGGCGAATAGAGCTGTGAAGCATTAAAGGTCAACTCCAGCTACTGACCCCAGACCTGTTCTCAGTCTACTGCATGGATTGTGATGAAAACTATGCAAACTGCAAGTTTTAGTGTTAAAATTTTTCATGTTTTCATGACAGAGATCCTCAGTCATTCTAAAATTAAGGAAGTTACTCACTTGTTTATTTCACAAAAAAATTCAGTTTCTATTTTAAAAAACACAAATTCTACACAATCACTTCTATAAAATATAAATGAATAGAGTACAACCAAATTACTTTTTATTATTAACATTGCCTTAATACAAAACACAAAGATCGTAGAAAAATAAAAATTAGTATGTGCAGAATATACATTTAAATTCATGAAATCAGTGTTAAAATACTAGCAAATCAAATCAGGCAATATATAAAACTGATAACACAGCAGGACCAACTGAGCTTTCTCCAAGAAATACAAGGTTGTTTCAACACTTACTACTCAGTGGATGTAATCCTCCACATTAATATTAAGATTTAAGAAGAAAAGTCATATGATTGTTTCATAGTTGTATAAAATCATAGAGACAATTTATATTCATTAAGGATTTTTTAAAGAAAACTCAGAAATAATGAATGTACA
This sequence comes from Dolichotis patagonum, assembly GCA_004027295.1. Lineage (NCBI taxonomy): Eukaryota > Metazoa > Chordata > Mammalia > Rodentia > Caviidae > Dolichotis > Dolichotis patagonum. Next base: position 36,837 of record PVJX010002869.1, on the reverse strand, counting down.
GGAATTTCCAAGAAAATCACTTTGACAAAGGAATGCTTTTACATTTTGGCTTACTTCGGTAGAATTACTCTGTTGGAGAGTGTTTCTGTGGGAGTCTGCATCCTCCATGAAACTTTCCTAACATCTCACTCTTCATAAGCCAGGCCGTCCTCTGCTGAATTCCTAGAATGCATTTTCCACACCTCAGCTGTAAAACTCGGTCTGGTTCTGTTTTGTATCACATCAGTCCAGATTCTGAGTGTCTCATGGATATTTCTCCTTGTTCACACTGCCATGTATTACAGTCAGCAAAATGAAGCTCCCTGCGAAGCTGGAACCATGTTTAGCATGAGGTGTGGCACGGAATGGGTTGTAGGACAGACAGGAGTGTTTATTCAAGTTGGGTCACACACACGCAGGTTAGAGAGTAAGGTTGCCCAGTTTAAAATAGCTATGCGTAAGTTATAGTCCCATTCAAAGTCTATAACCATGACCTCAGAAGCAGAAGTGGTTTAAATTCATATTAAAAAATCCCTAGAGAGGGTTTTAATGCAATGGGAAATTTTATGCAACTTCATTTTTAGAAGCCAGAGAATAGTTTTTTCTTCTGGAAAAGACCCTAGATTATATAATACTACATCTGAAATCATCGACAAGAATCTACCTACTACTAGAATTACAAGTAAGAATGTTACTGAAAAAATCAATGTGACTTTTCCTCCAATAAAAAAGAAGAGTTCTAGGCACTTTACATGGAATGATTAATGTACGTGCAAGATACAAATGTTACACCTTTATAAAACTGTGATGGGATTTGTATATAGATTGCCTTATCAAAATACGTTCATTAAAGTATTTTAGGGTAACAATTTTCTAATAGGAAATTCTTAGGAACAGCCTCCAATATTTGCAGGATTTCAAATCTCTTGGGTCATGCTCGTGATAAGCAGAATTCATATTTGTCATAATAATTAATGGAGAAGCAATGGAAGAGTAACCAAGTGATGAATATGCTCTTAAATTGATAAGTAAAATTACAAAAATTGCACGTGCCTATGTGTCATGCCCAGATAAAATTATCCAAACTTCTCATCTGTGGCCGGAACCGTAAGGTGTTCTGAAAATCACTGAATCCACAACAGCGGGTGTATTCTTGCCTAACAATTCTCACTAATGTAAGCACTTCAGGAATCCGACTGCTGCTGAGTGGCTTCTGCTTCAGCCCCGTAACAAATAAAGGAACTGGGGAAAAGGTCTCTTTATCTGAACACCAGCCTCCCGTATCCATTTAAGCAGATGTGCCATGAACACGTGTGCTCCACATGTCATAAATTACCCTTGCCAAGAGTTTCTCCAACAACACATGGTTTCAAAACACACCCTCATAATGTGTATGTGACTCTTAACTCCAATCACACAATCAATTACAAATTTATCAGTCTGTTAATATATAATTGAATAAACATGGAGGTGTCTGAAAGCTACTATTCCATCTGGAAACACAATTCCATCTAAGTATTAGAAAATAGTGTGATGTGACTCATATGTGCCCCAGGGAGAAGCCGTCAGCTGAGCCAGGGCCTGGCAGCCCGTGGGCCCCCGAAATCTCCCAGGTGGGAAACGTGTCCACTGCACCCAGGCAGCAGCTGGACAGAGATCAGCCCTCCCCGCCCCACGGGGCCAGGCATCCACCCCTCAGTGCCAGCCTGGGGAGGCACCCAAACCCACAGCACGGCATCTGCCGAATCCGCACCACTTTCCCACCATCCTAAGACCAAAAGTGCGTAAGCCGAGCTTTGTGGTTTAGATCTATGGGGTCCACCAGGAGCCTGTGTGCTCAGAGGAGGGGCTTTGGGGTGATGGATCAGGGACTGTGGGTTCTGTGCTTGCCCATGCATTCATCACTGGAGGCCCCTGGGCAGCAGGGTCACTCGGGGTGACTGGAAGGGTGTGTCCCCTGCACAGCCCTGCTCCCTCTCTGCCTCATGGTCACCACTGCCCTCCGCCAGCCCCTGCCGGGATGTATTTGCCATGGAGCTGTGGACGTGGACTCAATCAGAAGCCAGCACTAACCTCTCCTCCTTTAAACTGCAGCGTTGGGTGTTTTGACCCCGTGACATGGGAACGTGACTAAGAAGTCAGATCATCCTAAATCAGGGATGCTTGAATATGTACAAACTTAGAAACAATCTGTGCTGGAATCTGTAGGGTTGGTGTGAATGGTTTTGATTTGAAAGTCTGGTTTTTCATTTGTGTTACTTTTGAAGACAGAAGAGTTCACTCTTGTATAAGTGATACATTTGGGTAAGTATTTCTCAGCAGGGTTGCCAGTAGCACTTTCTAATTTCAAATCTCAACCTTGTCACTCATCTACCAAGTTCCCCTCTTAAAAATGCAAATAATAACAATGGCTACTCAGTCTTTTCAGACAAATGAAAGTATGTAAAACTCTCATCAGAACAACAGGCACATAATGACACTCAGTAATAACCTCTCTAAGCACTCACGATCAGAGCAGCTTCGAACGCGCCCTGATTTGGCTGTGTATAAAGACACCGAGTGTTCACTGCTATTCCTTCCGCTTAAATGTCTGCGCAATAGTCTTCCCACGAATGTCTGCGTATATCGTTACTTCCATGTATGAAGAGAAACAGGCCCGTGAGCACGGGCCTAGCTCTCCTGCCGTTTAATCCACTTTCACTTGACACGCATCCCTTAAGCATGGAGTATGCTGGATATTCTGTCAGCTTCCAGGGATCTGATAACTGCAGCACAGCTCCTGAGTTTATGCACCCAGACCAGGTGCAGGCCACACCCGAATCCTCACTTATAGCACAGAAGTGTGAGATTTCCCTGAGGCCAGGCACCCTGATCTGGAGGTCGTGGGGCTCCGACCTCTCCTGCGCTAACAGGCCTCACTCTAGGTGATGCCTGTCTGTTGGCAGCAGGGAGTTAAACCCTGAGCAGCAGAGACCCCACTAAAGCCAGCGCACTCTTGGCAGGTGCAGGCGGCCACGGAGACAAGCCTGTGCATTCCTCTGGAGTCCTGCTTCCCCGGGAGACCACGTGTGCAGCCCTGCTGTCCAAAGCTAAAGGCCTTCAGTAAGCAAGAGGAAAAAGCCTCATATAAACTGAAATTGCAAAAAAAAAAAAAAATTAATCATAATGTGAGTACTAACTGATCTAGGAAGCAACATTCTTCAGGAAATCCCATTTGTGGCCTGGACCTTTTCCGGTACCCCAAACCCTCTGTGCCCCAGTCTCACACAGCAGCAGCAGCCTTTCCTGGAATCGCTTGCCACCCCTCTGGACGGGGGTCTCTGATCCCGTCACCTCTGTCCTTCCTGCGCACCTGTCCGTTGGTAAATCCCTCCACCTCGAGAGTCCCCGGCCCTCAGCCAGCAGCCTTGCGCAGCAGTCTGTCCTGTCCGTGAGGATTTGGCCATGTCCGTGACATGGGTTAGATGTTGAGACAATGGTGGCATGGCCATGTCCCTGTGAAAACCACGCAAAAAAGATGCACTTGGGTCACCCATGAGCACATGAACCCTGCTGGACCTGTGCGTGGGAGGTGTCCCCGCAGAGGCACCCCGAGTTGCGCAGTGGAAGTGGACTAAGGCTGCACTTGGGGGCCACCAAAAGCGACTTCTGCAGAGGCAAAGTGGCTCCGGAGGTGCAGGTGCACCCCTGCATGGTGCCGCAGGACAGCTGAGAGGCAGGAGAGCTGCGACATAGGCAGTGATCGGCAAAGGGGCACCAGGACTGTGGGGTGGGCAGGAGGGACCTTCCGCACCGCCTGGAGACCATAGGTAGCCTGAACAAGTCCAAGGTGGACATCAGCACTGAATGCTTTTCATAGGGCCAAAGCTTAACTGGTTCTTTGCTTTTAAAATACAGTTTGAAAAAAACCGTTGAAGATGACTTAAAGGAAGATAAAACTCGAAACAGATTCACAACACAGCCTGTTTCCAAGATGACAGAGGCCTGAACCGAGTTGGGGCAGCAACTCAGAAGCAGGCTGTGAGGGGCAGAGGCTGGGCTGCAGGGAAGGGAGGCCAGAGCCTCACTGCTGTCCAGCACGTTGCCCGGGAGCCAGCCCCGCAGCCAGGTGGGAGGGCCGTTTAGTAAGGAAGGGAATAACTGCTGGGAATTCGGCTGGGGTGGAAAGCGGGTTAGTGCACAAACACAGAGGTGAGGGCATGAACTTGAGGAGCATACAGACCCCAGTTCATGTTGCATTCTTACGGCCCTGGAACCTCAGCCTTTCTCAGTCCCAAATTTCTTATGAGGCAGCAAGACATGCAGTTAGAAATCAAGCAGGGAGACACAGTATATAAAGACAGCCTTCTTAAAACAGGAAACCTAAAGAGAGTGGAGACCGAGGAGTGTGAGTTGTTGCTCAGATCTCGGTGACACTCCATGATCTGATTTACCCAGAACAGAATGTGTCAGGAGCTGCAAAGACTCAGGTTTTGCTCAACACACAAGCAGAAAAGCCTTCCTGAGGCTTTGCTAATCTGCATCGCCCGCCCTCCCCCTCTGGGGCCACAGTGCTATAGGACCCCTTGCATTTCTGCAAACCTTCCCAGCATAACCATGTACCACCTTTGCCCCAGACTATCATAGGTGCGGAAAATATAAAAAAAAAGCTACAAAGGGACAGAGGGCAGTATCAAAACTGTACTTTTAGTAAACACTGCAGCTTTGGAAGGCAACAGTTACTCAAGCTTTTGTCCCAGGAAATGTTGCTAAGAGCCTTCCAGATGCCAGGCCTACGACCTGGGTTCTGCACTTGTGCCTTCTGCTGAGAACTGTGCTCCTCTCCACCAAGCCAGCTCCCAGGGGCTCATCGTGAAGAGGACTGCAGATCTCAGCTTCGAAAACATGGGAAGGGTTGCATTTCAACACAGCCCACACAACAGGCAAAAGCCAACAGAGTCTACACACCCTGGGTCACTACCTGAGGGAGCCCCCCGAGGCCCCCCCAGATACACCCAGCCCAAGAACATAAGGGCTGCACCACTGAAGGGCCACATCTTATTTTACTGAGCACTTACCTTTAAATTTCTGCCTAACAAATTTCTGATGCACTACATACCTTACTGATGTGTCCTGAAGTCATTTTTCTGTGATGGAAATAGGGACCAGCACTGTGCTCCACGGGCAGGCCGGTCACTTCCCTGTGTCCATTCTGGGGATGCCCTTGACCCTGTCAGTGACACAGGGTGTTAGGACAGTTGTCTGCCATGGAGACAGCAGTTTCCACCCCTGTGCAGTTGGCAGACTGCTCCTCATGAAAGATTGGGGTTCCTCGATCTCAAGATCCCCCGAATCTATGCAACCAGTCTCACGGCCATGTTGCCTGGTGCTCCTGGGGTCATCCTGTGGGCACTGGGGGTCAGTCAGCTGGTCTGAGAAAACGATAACATCTATCCACTCTTATTGTTATACAAAATAAACTCTCTTGTCTAAAACTGTGGGTCATGTGTCTTTTGTCAAAACCCTTGAACCTCAGGAAGGCTTTTCTGCTTGTGTGTTGAGCAAAACCTGAGTCTTTGCAGCTCCTGACACATTCTGTTCTGGGTAAATCAGATCATGGAGTGTCACCGAGATCTGAGCAACAACTCACACTCCGATATTTCCCTTCTGGAATCTGAGCTTTAGCCACATGGCCTGCGGGCCGCACTACACTCCCGAAACCAGGACAGACTCCTGGGGACACACCCAGAGGACGCAGTGTGGGGTTGGTTTCTGTAATCCTGGATCCCTACTGGATTCCAGTTATCTCTGGGTAAGATGTAACTTTCAAAAGAAGGAAACATAAATCTCCACCATAAATGTAAGAACTTTAATAGGTTGGAAACATTTCCATTTGAATAATTCTGTAAGACATAATGTGTTCATTTGAAGCCATTTTCCTGGCAACATTGAAATTTCATCCCATAGAAAAATGTTTTCATTCTGTGCGACCAGAGGACAATTTAGTTTGAAATGAAAGAACACCACAAAGGATATAAAATAGGAGAGCTATGTTAGGGTGATACATCTTTACAATTCGAGCTTAGACGCTGTAGAGTAACTATTCATCCCCCAAAATCAGTTTAGGGGTCCCAAAACTTAAACAAACCAGTTTGAACTACTTGCCCCTTGAAATAACTCCCTATTTTCTGTCCTTGTTACTGAAAATGGCACCAGCCACTCTTGGAATCTGCTTCTAGGTCCCAGAGCTAACAACACCTTGCTTCAATATTTTTCTACCACTGACTCCCCAAATTTCCACTCATTATTTTTGAATCCATGCATGATTCTTGACGTATTTAATGACTAACATATTACGTTTAAGATCTTAAGACATTGTAAAATGTCAAAGTGCATCCGTGGATGATGAAGAGCACTGCCCATGCCGTCAGGGAGCTGGCGGAGCATGCAGAACCCTCTAGACTTCCGGGAGAAAGGGAAACAGGCACACTTGGAAAACCCTGGATATTTCTACAGAAGCCCATGGAATATATCAGAGGCTCACACCTGACACAGGTGTAGTGTAAAAGTGTATATGTACAAAGATATCTGTAGAAGCTCTATTTTGATTAGCTGAAATATGAAAAGCAATTAGAAAATGTAAAAGCTATAGAATGGAAAAAACAGTGCCATATTAATATGGTAGAATATTCTGAATAAAAAAGAACACCTAATTTTACTGTTGTGTGAGACTAAATGAACAAAACTCAAAACTATCATGGTGAGCAAAACTATTAAGTCATAAAATGAGAGATTCTACACTCTTTCTTCCATTCGGGCAAAGTGAAAACACAGGGAGACCCAGCTCATTTCCACAAGGACAGCAAGCACAGGGTTGCCTTGGGAAAGGGGGCAGTTGGAGGCTGGGGGCAAAGCAGGCTGACTTTCTGGGGTGCTGCTGACTTCTCTCCTTATGCAGTCAAGCATCTGCATTTACTTTAATACTGTGCATAGTGAAAGACGTACATTTTTGCTGTGTATTTTTACTTTGATGAAACAGTACTTTAAAGTCTTGAAGACTTGCTCAAAACAATCATCAAGCTGTTTTCCTGACTTCCTAACAAGTGTGGCCATATTAATTACCGCCTGTCACTGGGACAAAACACTTGACACCCACGATTTAGAGGAGAGTTTACTTTGGCTTACGGTTAGGGTGGGTTCAGGCAATGCAAGGTCCTATAGCTTGAACAGGAAACAAAAGGAGGCAGTGGAGGGGGAGAAAACTGCTTAGGAAGAGAGAGAGAAGCTGGGAGAGAGAGAGAGAGAGAGAGAGAGAGAGAGAAGCTAGGAGGAGTTCTGTCCTCCCAGGTCACAGCCCCACTGACCAATGCTCCCAACCGAGTGGATTTGGGGCACATTTTAGATCTGAGCCATAAGAACAGCACAGCCCCTACGGCAGTCACCAGCCCATGTCAGGGACTAACTAGGCATGGTAAATGTGTCTCGGCTTTGCTCAGCCTTGCTTTTGAAATACATTCTTATGCTCAGCGTAGTATTTTACCAAAGAATTACTATACCATCCTTCTCCACCACTCACCTATATCACAAAATTTCCACCCCACTCAGGTTCAGTGATTAAGTGATAATTTTCCTAACCTTTTCCAAATAGACAGGTTATTCTCACAAATTGTATCTTGTGCTTCTTTCCTTACCTCTTCCAAAAGCATCATTCCTGTGCCCATTTTTCTCAGATGTAGCCTCTGTACATGGTTTTGTCTGGCTTTACTAAATCCCGCTCCAAAGCAGACTTTGCTTCCTCTTGCTGTCTGCTGTGGTATCCACCTCCTTTCGGTAGCTGGCAGCCACTGCCCGTTCCTAAGGGAGTCGGCTGCTGTAGGTTAAATGCCCAACTTCACAGGAAACACACCTCAGGGAATGAAAAGAGCCTCATTAAAGAAAATGCATGTCTTCAAGTTATTTTGAATTATGCCTGAGTGCTTGGCTTTCTGGAATTTAATCCAAAATTAGTTTTTAAAAACCTCTTTTCAGAGATAAATAGCATGATGGAGCCAGCCCTAAGAATAGTGCTGTACAGCATTGCTTTTCTGGAGGTCTTTGAGGCTGTGAATGCTTATGGTGCCTGGAATTTAGAGCATTTATCTCCTCTCGTTACCACAGTCATATTCCTTTCCCTTTATTTATGCTTTCAGGTCTTCTATCTATTGCATGATTAGAAGGAAAAGGGAAAAAACACTGGGAGAAATAAGGAAAATGACATAACACAAAAGTGCATGACTCACACAGCACTTACCTTTCTGCCAACCTCTACACCCGCTGCCTGGCAAGCTGCAGGTGAACCTTCTCCCCGTCCTCCCATCCCCTGCCACTCTGCGCGGAGATGTCTGGGTCCAGTGCTTCACTTCTGTTAGCCTCTAAGGTTCACTCTGCACAGCTCATTGCTGATCTGGTGTCCAGTGAGGACTTCGATGCCACCAGGTCACCAGGCAGAGCTGGAAGCGCCCCCTCAGGGCACAGCAGGAGAGGAACACGCTCCATGACTCCAGAGGAACTTGCTGGGTGTGCAGAAGCTAAAACGATGTGTATGGACAAAGGCTAAAGCAGAATATTTACCTCTGGCTCTTCTCTAATGCATTTTAACAGATTTTTGACAAAGGACATGCCTGTAACTTTACAAAAGTTAGATTTCAAAACTTTGGTTTCATTAACATTGCATTATAAAATTTTATAGAGCTGTATTTGTATTGTATAGTTTTAATGTTCAGACCTCACCCTGAACCCCGATCCTATTCGTCAGGCCCTTACAGAGTGATGAAACTAACCATGCATAAAAGAAAAAAATAAATAATTGTATCCTGAGTCTTTGTTGAGAATTAATTTTCTCCTTATTCTAGGAGCCACTTTACTTCCTGTGGGATATTCTTAGTCCTGGTGGGATCTTTCACCACACACAGAGCTGTAAAAGCGAGCTTTGATAGTGTTCCTTGCTCACAGCATTCGTTGAGTTTTTACCTTTATTTCTTTCACCTATTCACTCCTTCATCCATGCATTCATTCAGACATTAGGGTCACGCTGAGCTACCACCCTCACTCTCTTCAAAAATGTCCTTTTTTAAAGACCAGTTCTCACTAAGTCACTGGTGGGGTGCAGACTTTCAATCATCCAGCCTCGACTTCCCAGAGCTCTGGAACTGGGAGCGCGCAGCTCCACGTCGGGCTTCTGTTTTGACTGTTTTTAATGACATCATGGGTGTTTTAACACCTTACATAAAGAATGCTGACTTCACCAGAATAAGACAATTGTTAGAGAAATGTAAACTAAAACAGCCCCAATCTATCCCTTAGCAACAGCATTTCCTCTATAAATTCTGTACATTTGACCCCTGAAAAGCCAGGGTTGAGCCACGAGGGTTCATTTTCACGCAGGTGTTTTGTTTTGCTTTGCTTTGCTTTGCTTTGCTTTGCTTTGCTTTGCTTTGCTTTGCTTTGCTTTGCAGGTTTGCAACAATTTTAAAGATTCCCAGACTAAGGCTGCGGTCATTCTGAGGAGCAGGTCACTGCGAAGCTCCCACAGGAAACTGCATGGGGGCAGGGCTAAGGCCTGGACCCCTGCCTGTCTCTGCCACCTCGGGGGCTGATGTCTTTACCTAGTGACAGGTGTTTCCTGCTGACAAACGTGCTTTTCAAGAAGCCTAGTTTTTCTCAATTCATGTTTCAAGGATTTTAAAATACATTATGTCTGATCATCCAGCGGTGGTGGTGCATGCCTGTAATTCTAACACTCAGGAGGCTGAGGCAGGAGGATCATCATGAGTTTGAGACCAGTCTGCGCTACACAGTGAGTTCACAGCCACCCTGAACTGTATAGGCAGACCCTGCCTCAAAGCAAACAAACAAAAAAAGGAGTAATATTATATCTGGTCAAGTTGAGTTTTAAGAATATTTTTAATTTGTAACAAAATTGACAATATAATCTTCTTTTCAAAGAAAGCTAATACACTGGAGGCCCCTGTTGATAAAGACGTCAAATATTTTTAATGTTATTCGTGGATTTTCCTCAGGCTGGTTGTGCACGGTGACGGATACCACTAACCTCGGCGGCATTCCAGGATCGCCTGTCCAGGAGAATCAGGGAGACATGGGGACCTTCCCTGACCCTGGAGCACAGGGTCCTCTGCACCCAGTCCCCTCAGGAGCTTCCTTACTTTCCTAGCAAGGACATTGTCTCTGTGGAAACAAATGCCAGCCCCCCACACACACACACCCTGTTTCCTGTCTAGGATTGTGGACCTGGAGCTCTGTCTCCCTCAAGCTCGGGGAGGGGGTTGGAGGAGTCTCTTGCTGTGAGGCTCCAGCTCCTCTGCCTGAAAGTTTGAGGCAGGAGTCCAGGTCCTCGTCACTCCTCACGCCTGGCATGCAGTCGTGTTGGCAGACACACATTTGGATAATTTTTAACTTTCAATAATATAGTTGCATTTCATGGTGATAAGTGATAAAACAATCTTTTTCTTAAGTTTTTTCTTAAGTTTTCAACCTCTAGGCTAACAGATTAGCCTGGGATTTTTTTTTACAACTGTTGCAAATCTGAAAAACAAAAAGAAAAATCTACAAACAAAGGAATCTATTTGTTCCAGCCCTGACATCTGCTGCAGAATGCAGGCTGTGCTGATCGCGGCCAGGACGCTGCTGCTGGTCCTGGCTTGGTCCACTGCCCGGGCGTCCACTGGGGCAGCAACCCGGGTGGGAAGGGACTCAGCAGAAGGTGAGTGGCTGGGCCAGGGCATGGAGAGGCCTGGAAGGATGAGGAAGCCCCGCTGTCCACCCACCTGTCCTCCTTGATCGCACTCCCAGGAGTCCCACAAAGCCCTGCTGGGGAGACGAAGGAGCCCCCGCCAACCCTGAGCCTGCGGAGTCCAGGGGGACCGCTTGCAGGCGGGGTCTTTGGTGTGCGGTGCACAGCAAGGGCGGGAACTTCTAATCCTGCCCCTCTGCCCTCAGTCTTCCCCCCAAGCCAGAGGGTCAGAGTCAGAACCAGGACAAAGGACCCCGCTCCAGCCTCTTGGGTTCTCCCAGAGCGCCAGAAGCAGAGGTCCCTGGCCAGGCATGAAGCGGCGCTGGCTCCCGCTCAGCTCCCCACTGCACCATAGTTCAGGGGGCGGGTGTCGCGCAGAACTTGTGCCCCCCACACTTTCGTGCCCCCACACCTTTGTGCCCCACCTTCCTTCCCAGAAGAGCACTGCCTGCTGACCCACCGTATGCCCCCCCACCTCCTGTGCACTCTGGGAGGACAGAGAATCCACCGTCCACTGGTGTCCCTGGGTCTAAGAAAGAGCTGAGCAAACACAGACTCTTAAAAAACAAAACAAGGAGGAAGTCTAAAGATGGTGGACGGTAGGTAGCAGGAGAGAGACCCTCTCTAAGAGAGACAGCTCAAATGACAGAATAAAACACCCTGGAGAGACCCAAACAGAGAGAGATGGACTCTCACAACCCAGGAAGAAACTAAAGTGCAAAAAACTGTTCGAATATGAGGTCCTGGGGCTACCATTAGAGAAGCTAAGATCAGTGAGCATGGCGCCCTTCTCAAGCCGCCTGAATTCCTGCCCAACCTGAACAAGCGATACGCGCCGAAGCAACTGGCTTGAGCCGCTGGAGTGTGGAGCTGAACAGCCCTGTGTGAGGCTCACCTGGACCTGGACCTGCACTCGACCCACCCAGAGGCACTGTGAATTCGCACTGCAGCCATGCTAAAGTTGGAGGTCGGGGAGCCCAGCAGTTCTCGGGGACCAGCATCAACACGCGGTGAGTGATGGGAATAAGACCCTCCCACAGGAAGGGGTCAACTGACTGGATGACAGGTTGGACTTGGGCAGGAGAGCCTTAACTCCATAAGAAAGTGGCTTCAGTTAGTTGCTCCCCTTGCCAAGCGGATTGGTGGAATCTGCTTGGACTGGGCTGTGCCCCTGGCCAGGACCCAGTGAGTCGCTACAAATTAATTCCCTGAGCTCGGCGCACACTGATGCAGTGAAGGCCTGCAAAGGTTGACTGACCCGGAGGGGAGGAGCCAGTGCACACTCCCCATGCTTGAACTTTGATAGCCAACTGAAGAGGGCAAAAGCTCCTAGCCTGCGCACTCTAGAGGTGCCTTAACCAGCAAGAAAAGCAGCTGGGAATTACACTGTACACTTGTATGGAAGGAACCAAAAACATGACGAAAGGGAGAAATAAGAAAAAACCCGCAGCCCCCAATCCTGAGAACATTGATCCAGGAGAGGTAAATACAAAGGAGATTGAGGGCAGCAAACATGCAACATCAAACACAGCATTAATGGACATAAAGAAATATCTTCAGGACCTCGTAAGCAGGACCAAAACTGAAATATTAATTCAAATTAAACAAGAGATAAGTAGATTAATAAAAGAAAGGCTGGGCACCTCTCAAGAAGACACAGACAGAAGAATGGAGGAACACAAAAAGAGAGAAAAATTTAATGAAGAATACAAAAAAAACCCTAGAATTCATGAAGCAGATTCAAAGAGATTATCAGGAAACTAAAGACTCCATAGTAAGCTGGCAAAACTGCTTGAAAGAAACCAAAGATAGACTATCAAAAATTGAACACAGGCTTGCAATGTGTGATCATGAAAGGGAAGATCTCTTAAGAGTAACAAGGGAGCAGGCAGTAACAATTGGAAGGCTAGAGGATGACAAGAGGATCTATAACTTAAGAATAAAGCATGTGAATGAAGAAGCAGGAGTCAAAACAGAGGAACTGCAAAGGCTAATCACAGAAATCATTAAGGAAAATTTCCCAAGCATAGAAAAAGGAAATGATATGCAGATGTATGAAGCATACAGAACTCCAGCCATCTACAACCAAAACAGAGCTATACCTAGACACATAATAATCAAGATCCCAGAAATTCAATATAAGAACAGAATATTAAAAGCCATCAGAGAAAAGAAACAGATCACCTATAAAGGAAAACCCATCAAAATCATGGCAGACTTCTCGACACAGACCATCAGGTCAAGAAGAGTTTGGAGTGAAGTACTTCAAGCCCTGAAGGAGAAAAACCTCCAGCCCAGATTGATGTATCCTGCAAAACTCTCTCTAGAAACTAATGGAGAAACAAGATGCTTCCATGACAAAGAGGAACTAGGAGAATTTCTGACCACCAGTCCAACCCTACAAAAAATACTGAAGGACATTCTAGGGAGAGAAAACAAGAATACAAGCATTTCAGGAACAGTGGCAGAGAGGCCTCAGTGAACGGGGCAGATAGTGGAGTGGAACAGAAAAATAGACAACCAATGGCAGAAAAACAGAATAGCAGAAATAAGGCAGAGAAGATTGGTTGTAATCTCTAGTATAGATGGCCTTGAAATATTAACAGAGAGAAACACAGGCAGAGTAGATCAGGAGACAGGGTCCATTGAGATGCTCTATATAGGGAGGCAGTGGGGCCTAAAACAAGCAGTGCACCCTATGGGAGTGAAAGGGGAGGAACTGTCTAAAAAAGGGAGGCAGAGGATATCGTTAATGGGGTAACAAGATTTAAAATTTACATTATTCTCACCACTCTGCTTGGATGGATTACGTGCTGTTCCAGTTTGTCTACTTACACTAGACATGGTCAACTATCCCAAAAATAAGAGGACATATTATGGTAATCATCCCTAATTTTCCTATCAACTTAATCTGAAGACCTTTATAACTTATACTGTCTTATTATGACTGATCTTATTTGAATCTGGTTTGTTAGATTGCTACTTTGTCTTGACTGATGTTATTTAAATCTGTTATGATTGATAACATCAAGTCTAAGAGTACAGGCAACTACACTGAAGATGACAAGATTCACTAAGATACCCACTGTGGTTTGATTATTACTTGCTTTTGAAGTCTTATAATGTCTCCAATGCTTTGTTTTTATTAATGTTGTTATACACTGCTGAGACATCATGGTAACCATTGCAGATCACCTTGTATTGTGATTTTACATGACTTTTTTGCTTCATGCTTTTCTAGGAATTGCTTTGTCTTATCTTGCTTTGTTTTGTTTTTCCCTCTAATACAGAAATGATAGATATACATGTAGAGACTCATGCATGTATAGAGCTTATAAACAGTTTACAAGAACCAACTATATAACACATGTTGAAATGAACAACTACTTTGAAGAAAAAGAGACACTACAATACCCAGTGCTGATTCCATAATGTCATGATGTGAAACCCAACAAAACTACCACTTTTTGTTCAAAGTGATTTTAGCTTGCTTTGTCTTGTTTAAGTTCAACACACATGAAGGTATGGACAGCTGTTTTTAGGAGAATGAGAGACACTATGACAGTCATTCTTGGCTTCCCTAATGTCTGGTCTTGAAGACCTGAAATGCCCTTCTTGTCCTGCTCAGATCAATTCCATACTATGCTGTTTCATGTGAATTCCCTGCATGTGACAATATGAACAACTATTTGGAAGAAAACAAGAGTCAATATGATAGAGAGTGAATATCTCTGATTGTCTAGTTTTGAAATTTATGTCTCTTACATTGCTTTCTTGTGATCCGCTTTGTTCTGTTTCGTTGTGTTTAAGTTTACCCTTTTGATATAATTGCATGTATATTTGAGTGGGTAAGATGGATGACCATATTGCTGTTTTTGTCAGATTGTGGAGCAGAACTCTTAACCGTCTCACTGTTTGAATGTCTACTTTACATGTTTTAACTTTGTAATTTGAACAACTATTTCCAAGAAGTCAGTATGTAATTTGTCAAGTAATAATTTATTAGGATTTTTTGTTGTTGTTCTTTTCCTTTTTTCCTTGGAATTCTGTATTGCTGCTACCCTTTATTCTGTTTCTTTTTTTTTCTCTTTAAATAAAATTATAAAAAAAAACAGCTGAAGCAGTGGATGCACTGATGACCAGCGTTCGAGGGCTCCCAAGGGAAACATCTAGGTTCCTGGTTGCTGGCTCCAGATCTGTGCACATAAGAACAGGGTGGGTGTGTGGCCACCGAGGAGAGGAGGGACAGGGATCAGGCTGTGGCTGCCCAGCGCTGGCCACCTAAGCCTCCCTGGACGTGGGCACCGGCGTGCAGACAGTGGGCAGGACAGCACTGACAAGGTCGTCCAGATTTCGGCCGAGGTCAGGACCTCAAGGAGGAAGCACCTCCACTGGAGGGGCTGCGGGATCTTTGAAGCTGAGGTGAGGGTGAAGGTGGTGTGCCTGCAGGTCCCACGGGAGCCTTAGGGCCAAACCTAGCTTTCCGGGCTTGGCAGGGTCCTGCAGTGCCCGTCCAGGAGAGCACAAGGCCAGGAGGCACAGACAGAGGCTCAGGCCTGGCTCTCCTGGGCTGACGGGAAGCTCGGGTTTATGGAAAAGGTGATAAAGCCAAGTTTCAGTGCTCTGAAAGGTGGCAGCCTGGTAACCCTGATCCCTCCAAGGCCCACTTGGTGGTGGCCCAGAACGGTTCTTTGGCTTTCTGGGGGAAGCTGCAGAGCAGGCCCAGTTCACCCCACCAGAACCCGGGCCCTGGCTGGGTCATAAAGAAGACAGATGCAGAAGGAAGCCAGGGAGGCTGGGCTGCACCCTGCCTTTCCTGACCCCTGGGCATCTTGGGCACAGCTTCAAAGTCTGCTCACAGGAAGCAGTCAGGATGGGGAATCGTGGTGAAATCTGAGCCTGGAGCTAGGCCCAGCATACTCGAGGTGGAATAAATATGTTTCATGAAGATAAACAATCACCTCACAGTGAGGTGTGCAAACGCTGGGCAGGGTCCTGTGGAAGGAGGAACCCAGTTCCAACCACCATCTCCAATGCACTCTCGTGCGGGGTCATCACCTAGGAACACAAGGCCTCAGGAAGAGAGGCAGAGGGATGGAAAACAGTGGCTCTTCCTGGACCCCTGCTGGGGACTGGGCCAGAGGGTGCAGAGCGGAAGCATTCGCCTGACCGGGAGGACAATCCCAGGGGTCTCCTGAGGGCTCTTCTCTCCCGTGGACCCTGCTCAGCTCTCGTCCTGCACACCTGGACAGTGTCGAAGGGGGTCGGTGCCCACCGTGGGCCTTGGACCCAGGGCTGTGGGGAGAGATTGGGGAGCCAGGCCCTCACTGCACCCCCTCCTACCCACAGCAGTGCGGCAAAACAAGTCAAAACTGTAGCATCTGGACACTCACGGACAACTGAAGTACAATTTTATAAAACTGAAGGAATATTTTAAAAACTCCATCTGTTCATATTAAATCAGTGTGCTTCAGATGATTTTACAGTAATTATATGCCTCTAGAAAAATGTATGGAAACTGCATGAAATTCTCATACTTATTTCCCCAATTTACTTGGGAAATGGATGGAAAAGAAGGACAAAGAGAAAGAAAGAGGACAGACGGGCAAGTCTGTCTGTCTGTCTGTCTGTCTACGCACATGGAGAAAGAGAAATGGAGAGAGATGCTGTCTTCCTATCATGACTCTCCGTTACCCGTTACCCTAAGGTATCTGGAGTGAGCTTCCCGGAAGCCCAAACACTCCCCCACATAACCCGCCTACACAACTCTGCACCATTCATGTTTCTCGACTGCCCCCAAAGCATGTCTTCCTCTAATTCCAGACCCTGCCGCCCTCTCTCACATGGGAGAACAACTCGGTCCCTCTCCGCCTCTCCTTTCCTGTGTTTAATGACAAAGGCCTTACCCTGGGGATGACGGTCACTCTGCATCCACCCAAGGTCTTCCTATGGCCAGGCTTGGTCCTGCACTTTGGGCAGGAACCTCAGAAGTGCTCCTGAGCTCAGCCCAGGTGACAGCAGGCAGCCCCAGTGTGCAGCGGTCCAGCCGCAGGCTGTGTGTCCCCTCCTGGTCATTTAGGCCAGGAGGTGCCTGTGGCATCGTCATTCTGAAGACAGCCGTTTTCCCTTAGAACTCCGTCACTTTGGGAGGCAGATATTCTAGAGTTGTCCAAGATTGTGACTCTCCTCAAAATCATGTTGGGTGACTCCCACCTAAATCTTTCACCACAGTAATTGCTGCGTAGTGACTACTACTTCTATTAGTTCTGCATCGATTAGCGGACATTCTGTTCTACAGTCTGCATGGATCAGTTGGCATTCTGTTCTAAAGTCTTCCCACTTCTCCCACTTATGCAATCATTCCCCGGCTTATGTATATCACTGTGGAATAACCAATTTCTGCCAACTTCATTGGATTATCATTCCATACTGTCACTTTTTATTTGGACATTCAGTGTTTTCTAATTTTTCCAGAAGCTTCTTCCTGCTTTGTCATTTGGAAATGTCATAATCATTCTCCAACCATTTCTCCAGTTTCCAGGACAATAAATGCTCCAGAATCCCGTATTCTCCTGGTCCCAGCATAGCATCAGGACTTCCTCTGAGTCCCGACTGCGTTAGTGTAGGACTTAGAAACCCAGGTCTGGATGGCTGGCGCACTCGCTGCTGTTGAGTTGTCTCCATCTGTCTTCTGAGTGGACACAGCTGGGAACATGAGAACACACGAGTGTGTGTACACCAGCAAACACCCACACAAATGACTGTTCCCATCAGTGATGTAGCTTTATTTAAAATACACGGAGTCCCGTTGGCACTGACTCCTAGGCAAGTCTTCAGCTTCTTCCGGCCGTCCACTCCTGACAGTTCGAAATGCCTCTAGACGGTGGACAGAACCTCTGCTCACAGGAGCCAGTCCACCCCGGTTGCAGCACCCTCCCTGGGTCTCGTCCCTGTGGCCGCTCCCCACTCCTCAGCCCTGTGACTGCAGCTGACAGTGGTGTCTCATGCAGCTCCTGTCTCCCCGTAACCCTGCTCCCGTGGGTGTGGGGTACAGCCTCCAGCTCCATGCAGGACTCATCCCTGCAATGCCCCACTTCCTGGGAGTCCCAGGAAGATAGGGCCAGAGAGGTGGAGTTCGGATGCATGGAGCTTTGAACATTTTTTCCAGTTGTTTAATTTGGAAACTTTAATAAAAGGGAATATTTCTCAGCTTTTTGGTCTCACTCTGCACTAGTTCTCTACTGAGCCCCTTTTCTACTAGATTCCCCCGTTTTCTACTCCCCTCGCTTACTGCACAATTTGATGTTCCTGTTAGGTGAGGAGGAAGAGGGGGAGACAGAGCAGTGGGACTGAGGCTCGCCGAACCCCTAAGCAGATGCTTGGAAGTTTCCAGGCCTTGGCCTCTTGTGACATCACAAATGAGCAGACACTGCCACTCCACCAAGCGCTTAGGGCATTGCCTCCAACATCTCTGACCCTCACGATGATCACCGACCTGGGACTGCCACCTGGCCCCTTCCACATGGAGGTGAGTAAACTGAGACACAAGCAGGTGACGTCACTGGGAGTCCACAGTGCTGACCCTGGGCTGCTGACCCTGTGCCAGGCTACTGAAGGTCCCACCCCTGTTAGTGCTGCACTGGGTAGCAGGGTTCCGGCACATAACCTGGGGCACACTCAAGCCATTTCCAGACCACAACAGCATGTGTATATATGTATATTTTTTCCATAGGATAGTGATAAGTTAATAGGTCATTAATCTTATCTCTGACTTTTTGGAGTTTTAATGTACTTGGCCAAATCTGAAACTACAACCGGTGGAAAATACTGCTCGGGTGAGTATCCATTCCCCAACGCAACCGTATTAAGAGATGAGGGCTCAAGGTGATGATCAGCCATGGATCCTCACCACACACTGAAACTGCTCGGGCTCCACTTTGGAACTGCAGCCAGAAACAGTCTTGAATGAAAATCACCAAGCTGAATATCTGATGTTGAGTCTACTACAAAGTTGTCTTCATCAAAATGACTAGGAAATGGCATGAAAGTACTGTCATCAACGGGACAGGACAGACACCAGAAATAAGTCCATGCATTTTTGATCATTTGATTTTCAACAAATTGACAAGAACATGCAATGGGGAGAAGATAGTCTTCTCAATAAACGGGGCTGGAAGAGCTGGATACCCATAGACAGAACAATGAAATTGGCTGTTTTTCTTGCTCCAAGTAAAAAATCATCTCAATATACTCAAGAGTTAAACACAAGGCCTGAAACAGTAAAGAGAAAAACACAGAAAGAAGAAGGATCAAGATTTTGGTTTGAGAACAACAGGCTATGAACTTAAAAGTGCTGGCAAAAAAACAAAAATAAAGTAGACAAATGGCATTATGCCAGACCAAAATCTTCTACAAAGCAAAGGAAATAGCTAACACTGTGGTCACACAAACCAGAAAGTGGCAGATAATATTTGTAAACACCTAAGAAATGTTTACTCTTTAAAATATATCAGTAAGGCAAACAAATGAGGAGAGAGAACAAAAATAATCAGATCAATAAATGAACAAAGCACCCACATGGACATCTCACAAGAGGAAACTTATGAATGGTCAATAGACACATGAAAGCACGCTAATATCTAGGGAGACGACTCTTTTTCCTTCATTTGTTTACGTGCTGAATTACACTGGTTGAGTTTCTGAAAATTAAACTATTCTTGTTTTGCATCTGCAAAAACAACAATAAAAAGCAGTGGTCAGTGCTCGTTTCTATGCAAGAACGAATCTTACCCGTGACTATAGTATTTGCTTGGGGATTTCCACCTAGGTGCACGTGAGACATCCTCCTACAATGTTCTCATCTTGGAGTTGCCTGGTCCAGTTTGGCTGTTGAATTTCGCCCTGGCCTGATGGAGCAGGTCTGAATCTACTGCTTCTTTTTAATCCTCGGAGAAAGCAGTGTAAACCTGGGGCGCGTGTCCATGGGAATGTGTGTGTTTTATAAATGCACAAGTATTTAGAATAAACCACCATGACTCTCACTGAGCTGGCATTAACAGTGAGGACACATTTTGATGACCGAGTCTATCACGTCTTGGTGGACAGCAGCCCCATGCACCCCAGTGGCCCCAGCAGCCCCAGGTGAGTGTGGGGTGGCCGACCCCCATCTAGCATGGCTTCTGCCTCTTCTCTGGCATCTGTGATGACCCCATGGCGACCTCGGAAGGCAGCTCACACAGAGCCTGGAGCCACTCACAGTGGCTGAGGAGGAGGACACAAGCTCTCACAGCCTGGACCCAGCGCTGCAGCCCAGCCTCACCCCTGGGCTCACGCCTGGGCTCGGGCCCTGGCCCCAGGTGGGCCTGCAGGCCCTGTGGACTATGCAGGGCAGACCCAGGCGTGGTCAGTCTGCAGAATGGGCACCCCTGCTCTCAGGTGCAGGGCCAGTGCCTCCCCCAGCTGTGCAGACAGATCGCTCCCTGAGCTGGGCATCCCCGGGAACACAGCCCTGGCCAGAGGCGGTGAGAGAGGAGGCAGTCAGGGCGGGCAGAGCAGGGACTCAGTGAGGGGGCTTGCGGGAGGAGTCAGGGCCTGCAGGCCCCAGGTCCTCTTCCCTCTGGCGACACATGGGAAGCCTGTCTTCCCGGCACAGCAGGGCCCTGACTGCCTGGAAAAGGCCTGACTCACTGGTGTCACTCTGAGGTCAGCTACGACCACTGCATCCTGCCCAAGGAGGGGTCCTGACCCCGTGAGAACTCCCACGGAAGCGGGTACAGATGCTACAGTGGACATAGCCTCTCCCCAGAGTACTGTGACCCCCTGCACCTCCGATCACAGAGTCAGAGTCAGGGGTTCAGCCAGAAACCCAGACTCTGCACGTACCCTGCTGGGGAGCCCCAGGGAGCACAGGCTGGCATCAAAGGTGGGGCTTTCAGGAGAGGAAAGAGGGTGAGGAAGCAGGCCAGAGGGGAGGCAGGAGCTGGGGCCCAGGTGATCGGGAAGAGGCAGCAGCCCTTCCCCGCTTTCTTCCCCAGGCAGCTCCCTGACAAAACCCCTTCGGGGGGGCCCATATCCGCCTCGGCAACAATCTGAACCCTCCTTGTGGACCAGAGGAACAAAGGGACGGGTTCCTCTGCCCAAGGAGAGCGGGGATGCCACCCTCTGTTCTCAGCTCAAAGTGCCCGGCTCGTGAGTGCAGATCCAAACTCTCCACGGATTCCGTTGCCCTTACTCACAGGGTAAGAATATTCATCATTGCTCTGTCCATCTGGAAACTGAACAGAACGGCGGAGCTCTCCAGTTCTGACGCTGCCACTCAGGAAGGGGGAGCTTCAGGTTTAAAATCAGACTCTTTTCTTCAAAGCCTTAGGGCAGTTTCCAGGTCCTGCCCCTTCTATGATAAAGGAGAAGCTAGGGGACATTTCTTGTGGGTGGGTTTGTCTGTGGGTGACTTGGTTGTCTGGAAGGCAGCAACCTCTGGATTCCAATCCCTCTTCACCTGTCCTCCTAAGAGACTTCTCACCCCAGCAGGATCCGCTGTGGCCCTTCTCCTCCTGGAGCCCCTCGGCCCCTTCTGGGTCTTCCCAGGGCGCCCTCTGTTCTCTTTCTGGAACTTCAGCTTACATTCCACCCCCTTCCGCCATGTGACCTGCTCTGGGCTGCTCAGAGCACATGCACCTCCTCCTCACCGTCGTGTGTTTAGTAATTACGCCCGCTGTGCCGTGTGACTCTAACGTACTACAGATGTGTCCATAGATACAGACCGATGGATAGGGTGATACAGATGTCACAGAGATGGATGTGTGTCCTAGGCACTTTCTCACCACTGTGACACAACACCCAATACCTGGAATTTGAAGGCACAGAGGTTTATGAGGACTCACAGTTTCACTCCGGATTCCCCTGGCTCCTAGGAAGGACAGCACAGCAGAGGGGCCTAGCGGGAGAAAAGCTGCCCTCACGGGGGAGGCCTGGAGGCAGAGAGAACAAAAGAGGAGCTGCGGCAGGGAGATGAACCTCAGGCTCCCAGTGACTGCCTCTTCTGAACTGTGTAACCTTCCCCCTAGCAGCAAGTCTGATCTGAGCCCCCGCAATCCAATGGGCTCCCCAAAGTCCTACCTGCAATCCTGTGTAGCTTTATGCGGAAATCTAGTCATAAACTCATGTGTGTGTCTTGTAACTACACACACGGAGCTCTAGGTGCATTTAAAAACAGCCCCTTTTATGTTTGAAGTTTATTTGCTTAGCATTTGGCTCAGGAGTCATGCCCTACAAGAAACGGAAAATCCTGTCTCATGCTCTGAGGTCTTAGTCTTCCGCTGTTACACCAAGATGACGGAACAAGTGATTTTTGGGGAAGAATTTTGGCTCAGTTTCAGAGGTTTCATTCCACAGCCCATCAGCTGGATCATTCTGGGATCTCTGCTGAGGCAGAACATCAGGGCACTAAGGACACGGTGAGCACAGCGGCTCACCTCACGGAGGGCAGGAAGAGGAGAGGGAGAAAGAAGCAGCCAGGGCACCGCCATCCCCTCAGGAGCAGGCACCAGGGCCCTAAATCCCTTTGCATGAGCCCTGCCCTCTACAAGAGCCTCTTCTTGCCAGCGGTGCTACAGGCTGGGGCTGGGAAGAAGCCTCACCCAGCATGCTGAGGGACACTGAAGACCCAAACAGCCCCTCTCTGTCACCCCGCTGCAGGGGCTCACGTCCATCTCAAAACAACGAGCGCTTTCAGCCCATCTCCCAAATCCTCAGGCTCAATCTTTCTAGCATGATTGAAAATTCTATGTCCACAGGTTCTTCTGAGCCCCAACACTGTCTCAGCTGTGAGCCCCGCAGGGCAGAACAGGTCAGTCCTTCCCAGATACAAGGACACGGAATAAATTCCCACGCCCAAAGAAAGGGCCTAGCCCTAACCCTGGGCCAATGGGACTAGAAGCACAGCTGGGACATGGTGACATTCTGTAGCTCCATGCCCAACACATGGGGCACACGGTGGCATGATGAGAGCTCCAAAGGGCTGGGCTCTGGCCCTAGGACTTGCTCTCTCCCAGCTCCACACCCGCTGTCGCATCTCAGGGGCTCGGCTCACCTCGTTCTGCACCTCAACTTGAACAGGGAGCAGAGAGCCGCTTGGTTATTCTGGAGCCGAAGGCCGGTTACCCCTGATCTGGAACACTTGGGGTTCAGATGAACTGCATTTCCACATGACTCATGCTTACACTTTGAATTCACAGAATGCAAGCAGGCCGAAGAATCCAGAGAGGAAGCCCGAGGGAACCTCGCCACAGCACAGCCAGGGCTCACCCATGAGCAGCCTGGCAGTTCTCTCAGAAGGGTGTTGCAACATGGAGGGACAATGAGGAGGGTTCGGGCCCTGCGTCTCCTCACCAGCACCATCCTCTGTGGTTTTTGGAACCCTTGACAAAGAAATCAAAGGCAAGACTGGTGGATGAGGAGACTTCTGAGACGTGAACTGGACTCCAAGGAAAGCAAGGCCCTCAGTGCCACCCAGAGATCCTGCGTCATTTGGTTATTCCTGAACTCCTGACCTCTTTGTCCGTAACTCCCAGCCCCAAATCCCAGGATTTCACAGTGCAGAATCCCACCCGGGTGCCAGAGTGAGTTAATCTTTATGGTCCTTAGGATTCTGCTACTCGAAGCTCTCCAGAGAAGGATCCAAGATGCAACAAGGAAGGAAGCAGAGGACGGGAAACATCGGAAACAAACAGGATGAGCCCCGAAGGTTCTGGCAGGCGCCGGAGACAGGCGCCCTGGAACTACTGGCAGGTCACCCTGAGGTGGAGAAACCGTCCCTGCTGTGGGTCTGTTCTGTGCTCTTAAACTCGGGCACATTTTACCCCCATGGCACACCTCCCTCCCTCCCTCTCTCCCTTCCTGTGACTCCTGCACACTTCCGCAAACAGATTGTTCTTTGTTCCTAGTTGCCCTACAGCTTGAGGTCCATCACTGAGTCTGTCTCTGCAGTTCAGAGTATGCATCCTGATTTCATGAAATAACATGTTGGCCTAAGACAGAGCCCAAACTGGAAAGGATCAATTCTTTTTCTAACTTCAGAGCCCAACACCTTCTCTGTATGCACAAGCCCTTGATTTTCATCAAATGCTACCTGGACAGCTTTCCCCAAATGAAGACACTTGGTGTCAACATGCTGATGTTTGAAGTCTTAGCAGGACTGTGTGTCTGGTTCTGAAAAACCAGTGTTAAAGTGCTGACCAGTGTTATTGGCAGTTTCTGTGGTGTAAATTCTTCCTTCTTGGCCAGCTTCAGTGTGGGAATGTGGCATTGCTGGTGTAGCACTGGGCAGCAGCAGATGAAGTGCACTTTTGCCAAAGACAACAGAACAGCTATGTTATTCCCCTGTGATGTCACCTACATTCATATGTTAATATTCTTTTATTCTAAAGGTAATGATGATTTTGGCTGCAATGTGATGGCATCGTTTCAATGAGATTATGAATCTAAAATTCCTGCACAGGAGAGAAGAGTGTGTACATAAAATTCGAACATTTTTCATATGGAAATACATGTCTTTTCTGTCAATTTAGACTGTAGTTGATAATTACTGATCTTTGATATTTTAAACACTATGAAAAATTGTATATGTACCGAAATACCCAGCCATATTCATGCAAGTATTGACAAGAGGGTTATTTACATTAGTCAACAATCCTTTAAAAATTCCATGTAGCAAAATAAGAAAAAGAAAGCGTGGTATTATATGTAGAACACGAAGTATCATGTGTCAGTGAAAATGTAGAAAGAAAAAATTTCAAATGACCATTATAACATGATAATGTGTTACCAAAGGAAGATCATGAAAAAGTGGGCTTAGAGTTAACCCATTTGTGTACAGTTAAAGAGGAGGCATCATTTATTAATGTTCTGGAGGTACATTCGGTGATTCAGGAGTCCCCTTACCACTGATAGATGGTGCATTTCTAGTCTAGTGCCTATCTTTATTTTCTATAAATTTTACTGAGCAAGAAGTAGATTAAGGTGACAAAAACCTCAAGCTACACTAATGATCAAATTTCCAGCTAAGTGGCTGTGGGCCCCTTGAGTCAACACTTTACTTCTCAGTGTTGTGTTCTTCTCAAAAACGAGACCTTCAGCTGCTTGACAGGTCTCAACTAAGTCCAACCAGACAGGGACAAGATGCCACTATGGATCAATTACACAAAGAATCTGAACCGAGCTTGTGCAAATTTCTGATGGTTTCCCAAGAATCGGAGCTGAGCCACAGAAGGACTGAGGATCCAGACTGAGCCCAGGCTGCCCGGCATCAGAATCTGGTCTCATGAACACTGCGCGTCACCACCAGTGTCAGCTCCCTATGGTGGCCTTCATACACCACCATGAAATGAGCAGCTGAAGAGTGGAAATCTCTCATGTCTGCAGACAGAAAGCCTACAACCAAGGTGTCGGCAGAGACACACTCGTCCTGCAGGCTCTAGGGAAACAGATTTTCTTTTCTTTTATGGAAAGCAATACTAGGGATGGAATCCAGGGCCTTCAATGTGAGCTACATATCCAGCTCTTTCTACTTTTTATTTTGAGACAGGTTCCTGCTAAGTGACTAAGTTACCCAGGCTGACCTGCAGTTGGCAGTCCCCTTGCCTCAGCATCTCAGCGGGGTGTGCACACCATACCCAGCTAAAATATATTCTCTCACCTCCCTCCCCTTCCCATGGGCTGATGGGACCAGCTCCAGGGTCTGCCTCTGTGTTCACATGACTGGCATCTCTCTGTGTATCTCTGTCGTCACACAGTGTGCTTGTTACCTTCATCTCTGCTGATGAATGTCATACATATTGGATTGGAGCCCCCCTAATTCAATGTGATTTGATTCTAACCTAAGTAAAGTCACATTCTCAGTTGCTGTCGATTTGCACATACCTTTTCCAAGGACACAATTAAATTCAGAACTACTCCAAAAACCAATCCGCATGGGAAGGAATTTAAACAGGAAGGCATGATTCCATGCATGGGAAATGTTTAAACACTGCTACAGAAGCTTTCAGCACAGGGTGAATCAATGGGAAAGCATCCCTGGCCTGTGTGAGAAGGCTGTGCTGGAGATGGGCTCAGCGCCCACTGAGCTCTGAAGAGAGAGTGTGACCCCACCGAAACCCCCAGGGCATTTTTTGTTTTCACAGAATTGGAAAGGTCATTCCTCACATTCAAGTGGAATCTCTATAGTAATTTTGGGAGAATGGCCATTTTCACAATGTTTGTTCTTCCTATCCATGAACAGGGGATGTCTTTCCATTTTCTGAGGTTTTCTTCAATTTCCTTTTTCAGAGTTTTATAATTTTCGCTGTATAGGTCTTTTACTTCTTTCATGAGATTAATTCCTAAGCATTTCATTTTTTTGGATGCTAGTGTAAAGGGTGTGGCTTCTCTTGTTTCTCTCTCAGTACTTTTGTTGTCAGTGTATAGAAATGCTATCGATTTTTGAGTATTGACTTTATATACAGCTACCTTGCTGAATTTATTTATTATATCTAGGAGTGTTTCAATAGAGTTTTGGGGGTCTTCTATGTAAAGTATCATGTCATCTGCAAATAATGATAATTTAACTTCCTCTTTTCCTATCTTTACTCCTTTTATTTCTCTTTCCTGTCTTATTGCTCTGGCTAATATTTCCAATACTATGTTGAATAGGAGCGGTGACAGGGGACATCCTTATCTTGTGCCTGATTTTAAGGTAAAGGCTTTCAGTTTTTGACCATTTAATATATTGCTGGCTGTTGGTTTGTCATAGATGGCCTTTATCATTTTGAGGTAAAGACCTTCTATTCCAATTCTCTGTAATGTTCTTATCATGAATGACTGTTGGACCTTATCAAAAGCTTTTTCTGCATCTATAGAGATGATCATGTGGTTCTTACTTTTGGCTCTATTGATATGGTGGATTACATTTATAGATTTGCATATGTTGAACCATCCCTGCATTCCTGGGATGATTCCACTTGGTCATGGTGTATAATCTTCTTGATGATTTTGCTGCATCCTGTTTGCCAATATTTTATTGAGAATTTTTGCATCTATGTTCATTAGGGAGATTGGCCTATAGTTCTCTTTTTTAGTTGGGTCTTTCTCTGGTTTTGGTACTAGAATAATATTTGCTTCCGGGAATGACTTAGGAAGAATTGCTTCCCTTTTGATTTCATTGAAAAGTTTGAGGAGTGTTGGAATTAAGTCTTCTTTGTATTTCTTGTAGAATTCTACAGTGAATCCATCTGGGCCTGGGCTCTTCTTTGCTGGCAAGGAATTAATTACATTTTCAATTTCAGTAACAGAACTTGGGTTGTTCAGCATTTTTACATCTTCCTGATCCAACTTCGTAGTTCATATGTATCTAGGAATCTGTCTATTTCTTCTATGTTATTGAACCTATGAGTGTAGAGGTTTTCAAAATAGGTGTTGACGATCTTCTATATTTCCGCTGAGTCTGTAGTAATTTCACCTTTTTCATTCCTTATTGCATGAATTTGAGTTTTTTCTTTCCTTTTTTAAATAAGGTTGGCCAGGGGCTTATCAATTTTATTTATTCTTTCAAAGAACCAACTCTTTGATTCATTGATCCTTTGCACTGTTTTCTTAGTCTCTATTGCATTAATTTCTGCTCTGATCTTTATACTTTCCTCCCTTCTTTTGGCTTTGGGCTTGGCTTGTTCTTTTTTTTCTAGATGTTTGAGTTGTAGCATTTGTGTTCATTCTGTCTTCCTGATGTGGGAACTCAATGCAATAAATTTTCCTCTTAGGGCTGCTTTCATTGCATCCCACAAAATCTGGTAAGTTCTGTTTGTATTTTCATTTGCTTGTAGATATTGTTTAATTTCTTCTTTAATTTCCTCTGTGACCCACTGGTTGCTCAAGAGTGTATTACTCAGTTTCCATGTGTTTGTGAGGTTTTTGCAGTTGCTTTTAATATTAATTTCTAGTTTCATGATACTATGATCCAATAACATGCATGGGATAATTTCAATTCTTTTGCATTTACTTAAATATATTCTGTGGGCTAGTATATGGTCTATTTTAGAGAATGTCTCATGTACTGATGAGAAGAAGGTATATTCTGATGTTGTTGGATGGAACACTCTGTATACATCAATCAAGTCCATTTGTTCACAGGTGTGATTCAGTTCTGTTATGTCTTTGCTGATTTTCTGTCTAGTTGATCTGTCCCTTTGTGTCAATGGTGTGTTAAAGTCTCCTGTTATAATTGTGTTATTGCTTATTTGATTTTTCATTTCTGTTAGTATTTGCTTTGTATAGCTGGGTGCTCTGGAATTTGGTGCATATATATTTAAGATTGTTATCTCTACCTCTTGAAGTTTTCCCCTAACTAGTATGTAGTGGCCTTCTTTATCTCTTTGGATCATTCTTGGTTTGAAATTCGCTGGAAGAATTACAGTCTCTTTAACAAATGGTGCTGGAAAAACTGGTTATCCATATGTAGAAGACTAAAACTAGACCCATGCCTATTACCATACACTAAACTAAAATCTAAATGGATCAAAGATCTAAATATTAAAACAGAAACACTGAATCTGCTGGAAGACAAAGTGGGTAAAAATCTCAACGATGTAGGGGTAGGAAGAGAATTCATGAACAAGAATCAAACTACATGGGAAATACTTCCCAGAATCAATAACTGGGACCACATCTTATTAAAGAGTTTCTGCACATCAAAAGAGATTTCCAGCAGAGTGAAAAGAAAACCCACAAATTGGGAAAAAATCTTAATGGACAGTCCCTCAGAAAAAAGACTTCTGTCTAGAACTTATAAAGAATTTAAAAAAATCAGACCCTTGAAATTCAAAGACCCAATCCAAAAATGGGCATCTTAAATGAATACATAGTTCTCAGATGGAGAAATACGAATAGCAAGTAAGTACATGGAAAAATGTTCATCATCATTAGTCATGAGAGAAATGCAAATTAAAACCACACTGAGATTCCATCTCACTTCAGAAAGATTGGCCAAGACAGAAAACACTACCAACAACAAGTGTTGGAGAGGCTGTGGGGAAAAAAGAACTCTTCTTCACTGTTGGTGGGAGTGTAGATTGGTGCAACCACTGTGGAGGTCAGTCTGGAGATTCCTTAAAAAGCTGGATGTGGAGGTCCCATTTGACCCAGTTATTCCACTTCTTGGCATATGCTCAGAAGATCTGAAAACATTATACCACAGTGATATATGTGCACTCATGTTTATAGCAGCACAGTTTGTAATAGCCAGATCTTGGAAACAACCTAAGTGCCCATCAACTGAGGAGTCGATAAAAAAGTTGTGGTATTTCTATACAATGGAGTACTACTCAGCTATAAAGAATGATCACTTTGAGATATTTATAAATAAATGGACACGACTTGAAACCATACTCATAAGCGAAATAAACCAAACTCACATGTGTAAATACCATATAGTCTCCCTATACGGTGAGAGTTGGTAAGAGTATATAAGATTTTATGGTAATCATGAGTCCCCATCTCATAGCTTTGAAGCCTTTCAATGTTTTCATTCATCAGTTGGAATGGTTTTATCCTGATTTGTTTGACTTTATTATACATGATGCTATGAACAGCTGTTTTGAAGAGAACAAAACATTATGACAGCTATTACTGATTTAATGTCATCCTTCTTAGAAGTCCCACCAAGCTTCTATTCTTCTATTTCCATTGGTTCTATCTATCACATTGTGTCTTATTGGGATTTGAATATGTGTGAAGGTATAAACAAAAATTTTTATTGAAAATGAGATATTATAGTACCCATTGATCATTCTCTGTTATTTGGTTCAGAATGCACTGTAATTCTTTCACTCTTTGAATGGTTTTATACTTTTTTGTTATATTTGATATTATTGTATTTGAAACTATGCTCAACTATAGCAGAGAAAGAAATATTGTGATAGCTAAAAAAAATTCAAGTGGAATTACAAGGAAAGCATAATGGCCACAAAAATCTTGAAAAATGAGCATGTTTACGAATATCATAGTCTGTGATTTCAAAATTCTCTCCAGATTTAATAAAAAAACAAAACGCTGAGGTAGTGACACGGAGACAGGCATACAGCTGCACAGGGTACAACTGAAGAACAAGAAATAAACATTCTTGTGTGATCAGCGGACTTTCAACAGGGCCTCAGGAGTGTTCTTGGGAGAGTGACAGGGCCTCCACAAATGACTTTCAGAAAGCAAACAGACCCCACCTGCAGAGGGAAGCTGGACTTGCACGTCCCCATACATGAAGTCAGCTCACCGTGGGTTAGCATAAGAGCTGGACTACAAAACTCTTGGAAGAAAACAGGTCATGGCCTCAGAGTTGGTAATAGTTTATTGAAATAAAACCCTAATGTGCAAACAATAAAAGGAAAATAGATAAGCTGTATTTCATCACAATTTAAACTGAATATGCATGACAGAAAACTAGTAAGGGAGTTTAATAATAAGCTAGAGTTGGGGAAAATGTCCACAAATCCTATTTCTTATCAGAGTATAGAACCTATACCATAAAAAGAGGTACTAAAGAACAAAACAGATAAACTACTTAACTAAAAAAAATGGCAAAGGACTTGAACAGGCATTTCTGCAAAGAAAATATACAGATAGACGATAAGCAAAGCAAAGAAACTGTCACTGGTTATTAGGAAACTGCAAATAAAATCACAGTGGGAAATCACTTCACATCACTAGTGTGTTCATATTTCAAAAACAGTGAGTCATAAAAGTTAATGAGAACCCTCATGCATTGCTGGTGGGTTAAGCCATTAGGGAGAGACTTTTGCTATTTCCTTTAAAATTAACCCTAGAATTACTGCAATACCTAGAAATTCAAATTGTAGGTATATGAGCAAAAGTTTCAATTATGACATATGGATAAGATTTATAGATTTGCAGTACACAGTGGTACCAGTAGTGAAAAACGCCAATATCGATCTGAGCATTTAACAATGTGTTTAGAGAGTCCATTTTACGGTCCAGTGTTCTCACACCAAAAAAAGAAAAGGAATTGAAAACAGATGTTCAGAAAAACACTTGTTTATAAGTTCACAGAAACACTGTTGGCGGTGTGCAGAAAGTAACAACAACCCAAATATTTCTTCTGGACAAAGGCCAAAAAAATGCAGTATCTGTGCATTGAGACTTTATTCAGCTGCATAAGACAAGGTTTACTAACACGCGTGTGTTATGATACACGGAGGAACAGGAAGGTAGGGAAAGAGATGAGGCACTAAGGTACCATAATGCTCAATTCTATTTACACAAAAACAGCCTGAAAATCGGGAGACATGGGAGGATGATGGTTGCCAGGGGGTAGGGGGAGGGAGAAATGGAGATTCCCTCGGGGGGGTGATGAAACTCCCTTAGGACTAGGTAGAGAGGGTGGCGGCAACACTGTGAGCTTACTGAATGCTGCTGAGCTGCATCCTGGAAAACGGTCCATTTTATGTGTGCAAACTTCAGCTCAGTAACAAGAAAATCAAGGGGGAAAGGGGATTTTTTTTTCCTGCAGATTCCTTATTCAAGGGAAGACGCAGTAGAATTTTACTTGAAGCAAGACTTCTGCCCGCTGAGAGACGTCACCCTGTGTTCAGGCATGGGAGGTGCCTTTCACCCTCCGTTCTAACTGATTTGCCTGAGAGGAGACTTCAGGGTCCCTGCTCCTACCGCACCAGGGCGGAGAATCCCTCTGCTTTACGTTTCGTACCGTCATGCCTCCTGCCACACACTTCTTAACTGGATGATAGAAACCCAGACTGAGACCCTTTCTGTCTTCAGCAAGGTTGTAAATCATTTTTGTTAAATCTTTTGTGGATTTCTGACTGCACAGGGGTCAGGACCCCTAGCTCCCATGCTTTTCAAGAGCCAATGGAATAAATAATCATGGAAATGTGCATCTCATCGTAAATGCAGCAAAAAGCACGTAGCATTATCAGACGTGTTCTGAAACACTGCTACAAACGTACTGCTATCGAAGAACACCTAGAGTATCCACCACTGGAAAGGCAAACTTGCAAATTCCTCTTTAAGTGATTTTCAGTACTGCTGATGTAGTCGTCACGATATTCTCAGCATCCTCCTCGTATATCTGCCCCTAGAACGTCACTGTGTACGCAGATTCACCTAAGCGTTACACTGTACAGTACAGAGACAAGTACAACTAGGAAAAAGGAAAATATATTTCTATATTTCCTTCCTTCCTCCCTCCTTTCCTTTCCTTTCCTTTCCTTTTCTTTTCTTTCCTTACTCTCTCTCTCTCTCTTTCTTTTCAGTCTTGCTGTGTCTCCCAGGCTGACCTTGAACTCCCAGTCCCCTAACTTCAGCTTCCTAAATTTATGGAATTAAAGACACATGTGTCCAACTTTTTTAAAAAAAATTAACACAAAAAACTTTTGAGATGAAAAACTATAAATTCCATTAATTTATAGTGAAAAATATAAAGAAATTTTATGTTTATAAGAGACATTTTTCAGAATTTTTTAAAAAAGAAATATTTGTGTTAACATACCCATACTACTTGCAAAGCGCTAAAGACATAAAAACTTAATCATTTTCTAAGATTTTGCCAAGCACTACATACTGAACTGTATAATTGACTCCAACCCCTAAATATTATTGTGCTAATTTAGATTCTTCAGCTGTTACTGGTGGAAAAATAATGTGATGTAAATGAAACAAACTAGAATGCAAAAAAGGGTAGCTTTTATAAAAAACTACAGGTATATGTAAGAGGAATATTTAACAATTCTGTGTGCTTCTGAATTCTAGCTGTAGGTAACTTACTTCCTTTTATAAATTTGATCTGGCTTATTGAATTTTATATTAAGTAATTGGAATATACTTTTCTCATAGCGTTTTATTTCTATTCTATTAGTGGCTCATAGGCTCACTGTTGAAATTACTACTGCGTCTTTCCGATAGTTTCTTACAAAGCACAGCCGCCCCACCCCGGGGTCCAGCAATACAGCTCCCCCACCTTCACCACACAGGTTGAAATCTGAGCATCTGACAGGTTGAAATCTGACAATCAAATGCAGGTTTGTCTAGCACCAGTTTTCAAAAGCCCAAACTGTGGAAGTTGCCAGCAAATCCTTAGAAAGCAAATAGATGTGCTGTGACAGGCCTCGGGAGGGAAACGAGGGAGGGCTGAGCTGTCACCTCAGAGGGTCAGGACAGCAGCTGAGCTGCTGCCCACTGCACATGGAACAGTCCCACTGTGACCTCCCCGCTGCCTCGGAGGGCGTGGCTCCTAGGATTTGGGAAGGGGACAGCTGAGTAGGGGAGGACAGTTCCTTAATTAGGACCACAGAGCTTTCCTGTCTTAGAATAATGGCAAAAATAAGGTATTGAAAACACATTAAAAAACCTTCAGAATCTTATAAAACCAATTCTAACTTCAATGCACACAAACCGTGGTGTGTGATCAGAACCCGAACACATGGAAGTGAGTGAAAAGCCCTTGCTGAAGTGGAGGGAGAGAGGCGGAGGGAGGGGAGCTGTTTCCTGTGTTCGCCCAAATATGAGTTTTCACCTGGACACAGGGGAGCAGCCGAGGAACCCTCCGTGCCCACTCTGGACCTCAGTAAGGCAGGGAAGCAGCCGAGGGCGGCAGCAGCCAGAGCCCCAGTGCTGGAGCTGGCGGCCTCAGGGCTGCCAGGGAAGGGCGCCAAAACGATCCACAGATGGCTGTTAACTAGGACATTCACATGAACTCAGGCTTAGCTTTATTCAGACACCAAGGCCTAACACACAGACGTCTTCACACATGTGTGTGGATGGACGCTGTGAACTAAGACGTATGCTTTGTGTTCTGTTGCCTGAGAATTTTCTAGAAGCAATAACCCTCAGCCACAATATCTACGCTGAGTTTTAGTTTCTTACCCTTCTTTGAGAAAAATAACCAGGTCTTCACGGAGAAATGGCTGATTTTTAAATTTGTTCAGAAAAGACATCAAGGTGGAACTGAAGTGTCCTGTAGGGCCAAAGAGCTGGGAAGGATTAAAAACCCACGGGGCGGGGGACAGAAGCTCACTGAAAGAGCTCTAGACGCTCAGAGCTGGAGCAATCTGCAGAGCAAAATAATTAAACCTGTGCTGTGGCATATCCAGGAATCCCAACTGGTATAAAGAAGTGATTTGTTAGATGCGTGCATAGGAGGGAAAAGATGAACCTCCTTGAAAAAAACTGAATTGAAAATAATCACTATGGACACTCTGTATCCAAGAGGCGAAGCACAAGCCCACAGGGTCCAGTGTAGGCTGAGGGTTGTGACTACTTCCCCTGAAGATGACAAACAAAGGAACGATGTTTTAGAGAGCCCGCCTGAGAGACACCCCCTCCGGCAGCAACTCTGACTTCGCAGCAGCTGAGATGCATCCCACTCTTTCTGTGCATCCTGGGACAGTGCCGTGAAAAGCACTGGGGCCCCTGCTCATCATCCCCGATTGTCAGACACCGCCAGATGGAAACACGCCTAAAAATCCCAGAACAGAGCTCCTCAAGATGGGCAAAGTCACAGAGACCAGAACGGCCTGAGAAACTCATGACCAAGAACCGCTGAGGACCACATCTGCTGCACGTGATGTGACTTATTTAGAAAAACAGTTATTCCCATCAACCAAGTTCCTTTCACTAAGTTTTAAGCCTGTTTAAAAGTCACAGTTAAATTCCAGTGATTTAAAACATTAAATATTAACAATTACTAATGGACTAATGAGAAACTCTGCAGTGGATTGCTGACTGTGGTCAACTTAAACACCAGCTGGACTTGGCCCACCTGAGGAAAGCTGCAGCATGGAAAGGAGACCTGGACAGGAAAGAGGGGTGTTGTGGGTTCTCCTAAATGGGGTTGCTTGGAGCCATTGGTTCTCCTGGAGGAGCTTGTCGTGCTGACTCCCTGATATGAACTTGGCTGTTATCATCGGAGGAGCTCAGGACCACACTGTCCCTGAGGATGGCTGTGGTACTTCTTAGGGGAGCCCTGGAGCTCCCCTGAGCATTACTTTCTTGGCTTCAATGTGAGAACCGTCAGCCTGCTGGCACAGATCCTTCACCCCACTGGTACAGACTTCGTAGCTTCCACCACTGACCTCTGGGCCTTCCCAGCACAGATCCATGGAACAGACTTGCATGAGTCACTGCGGGCTCTAGACCTCCAGCTAGACCCATGGGGGGCACTGTCATGGGTGCTAGGTCCTCAGCTGAACTCATGCAGGTTACTGCCATGGGATCCAGGCCCTTGGCTGGATTTTCTAGGTCTTTAGTGTGTGGACAGGTTTCCTGCACTTTTTGTATTTGAATCCTTGGATGACTATTATAAATAATAGTGTAAATTATGTGTCCTACATGTAATTGTTCTCCTTGAAATCCCTGACTATGGCAGACCCTGACATGAGCCAGGGGTAAAGACATATAATAACACACAGTCATTTTCTTATACTTGCATCTCTGTGATGATCCAAGTAAATACACTGTCCAAGTGCATTACTGGACATGAAGATCGTTAGAATTTGATTAAAACAAAAAAAGCCATTTCTGATAAAGTAAAATAATTTCTCAAAAGATAATTAAAATTCATCTTGAAACATTAGTACTTTTTCAAGTGGTTAAAAAAAAGAGAGAACTACATTCCTAGCTGGATGAAAACAGTCATTCTTTCACTCATTCATTCACCGTTAAAGAAAGTATTTACCCACTGCGTCTTTCCATCAAGACCCATTTCTGCAGGCCCTGGCAAGTACATTTTACCACTAATCTGGGCTCTGAGCAGAGACCCCTTTCACTCGTCTTCAATGGGATTTGGTTCTGTGACTTGATTTGGTTGGAAAAATACAATGAGGGTCATGCAGCCTGACTTCCAGTCTGGAGTTCAGGAGGCCTTCGAGTTCCAACTCTGTTTCTGGGGATCCTCCCTCCTGATCCCAGGCACAATGCCTGAGACACTTATCTTGTAGCAGTGGAGGAAGACTTCGGTCAGCTGACCATTGTTCCTGAGGAGAGCCACCCAATGCAGCCACCTGACAGACTGGAGCCAGCCCTCCTGGACCCACCGCCCAGCCTCACCCGCAACTCGCACCTGGGGGTCCTCGTGGAAGGGTAGTCCACCACGGGTGGGAGCAGCCTGCATCCTTAGGTGGGAAGGAGTCACGTAATATGAGCTGGTCCACCCACAGCACTGTGGGAAATAGTAAGTGTCCTAAGATTTAAACACTGATACT
Organism: Dolichotis patagonum; assembly: GCA_004027295.1. Classification (NCBI taxonomy): domain Eukaryota; kingdom Metazoa; phylum Chordata; class Mammalia; order Rodentia; family Caviidae; genus Dolichotis; species Dolichotis patagonum. Next base: position 837 of record PVJX010002869.1, on the reverse strand, counting down.
TGTCTTTGGGGCCAGGCACATGTCTTTGTCTGAAAGGCTAAAAGCAAGTGATTTGTGGAATCAGGAAAGGCAGAGAAATCTTTCTTAGAAAATTATTACTAAGTCTGCAGAGAAAGGAATCCAGCATTTGTGCTATACAAAAGATAGTTAAGTGTTACTTGCAAGAAGACAACAGATGCGTAAAAACAAATATGGAGATCCGAAAGAAGGTGTCCCAGGTAGACTGTTGAAAGTACCACCTGGCTTACTTTAAGCACAAGACCAAAAAAGAACAAAAAGAATCTCCTCATTTCTAAGTAAAATTTAGAGAATTTCAAGCCCAGAACTTGGTGAGTTGAATAGAATTCACCTGCAGTTTCTGCAGCTGTCTAAAGTTTTGCAAAAGCTGAAATAGTTCCGGGAGAAAGAGTGCACTCGAGGAGTTACCAGGTAGTGATCGGGTCAGGGATCACCAGGTAGAGAGGTGAGTACTCACTGAGGCTGGACAGTGTCCACGGGTGGAGAGGTGAGTGCTCGGTGAGGCTGGACAGTGTCCATGGGTGGGGAGGTGAGTACTCACTGAGGCTGGACAGTGTCCATGGGTGGGGAGGTGAGTGCTCACTGAGGCTGGACAGTGTCCACGGGTGGAGAGGTGAGTACTCACTGAGGCTGGACAGTGTCCATGGGTGGGGAGGTGAGTACTCACTGAGGCTGGACAGTGTCCACAGGTGGAGAGGTAAGTGCTCAGTGAGGCTGGACAGTGTCCACAGGTGGAGAGGTGAGTACTCACTGAGGCTGGACAGTGTCCACAGGTGGAGAGGTGAGTACTCACTGAGGCTGGACAGTGTCCACAGGTGG